>PVJA010016700.1:0-42989 GCA_004027025.1 Myocastor coypus
TTTTTCTCCAATTGTCGGTCTGTTAACTTACATTCTCAATCCTCCAGCAGAAAAGCTTTGTGATACTATTATTCTATAACATAGGTACTGGGCTTATAAGAGACTGGGCCAAAAAACCATATTCTTGACAGGCTACAGTTTTGTATTTCCTTGAATTTCCAAATATCTGTGTCAAAATTGTGTAACTGCTTATATCACATTGTATGGAAAGTTATTAGAATATCAATGATGGTCAGAAAATATCGTTTCCAAGCTAAGTCAAAGGTATTTGATACTCAGAAAGCCAGTGATGATAAGCCCTGAAAATGTTGCATTGTCACTCTGGCTTGAGAAACTGAAAGTGTAAATAAGAAAATAAAGTATATAATAGATACTGTGAAATAGGATGCAATTATTTAAAGGGAAAGGGGAACTGGGGAAAGATGGGAAAATAAAAAAAAATGAGAAAAAGGGTTAAAATGTCAGCATAGTTTTGTAAATAAGAAGGAGAATGGAAAAATATGAGGACATGAGCTATATTATGTATAACTGCAAGTTTCCTATGATGAATGTGGTAACTTTGTATTATCTAAATTGTACCAATTATTTTAATGATAATAAAAATTACATATATTATACTAAGAAGTTTGGAATGTGGATCCTGAGTTTAGAGTTCTGTAAATTACATATGAGCACCGTGACCCAGACAAAATATTGCATCATATTATAGAACCAATGTCTCCATTTTAAAAATGCCTTAATTTTAGCGTTTATACCACAAAATTTTTGTGAGCAAGGTTGGGTAACATACACTTACAAGACAAGTGAAAGACTGACACTTGCCTGGTGCTATCACAATATATTTGTAAATAGGAATACATGTAATAAACAGGTAAAATTATTCTAGAGTAGCAAAATTATAGTTGACTGTACATTCATTGTGTGTGGTTTTTTTTTCAGAACTATACTATGTTTCAGTATTTTGTATGAAAACGGTTTTCTCTTAAAATATGTAAAATGTTTACAGAAAATTACAAATGTATGCCACATATATATCTAAGGGAAACATACTGAGCAGCTCAACCTCAAAACTACTCTTGTCACAACCATATTGCCTATAAGTATCAAGCAATGCTGTCCAACAATGATAATTTAATCAGTGTTATGTTCTAAATGTTATGTCTTCCCCAAGTTCATGTCAGAATGACATTCCCAGTGCCATAATATAAGAGACAAGACCTTTGGGAATCAATTAAGTCAGGATAGAATCCCTATAAAAGAAGCCACAGGAGCTTGTCCATTTGTTCATTCATTTAATGACAGAGAGAACTCAATAGTAAGATGCCATTTATGGAGCAAAGCCCAGTCTTCTCATTCAATCAGCCCTACAGAAATGACTTTATTTATATGTTTAATCACAATGTCTCTTTTTAAGTTTTCTTTGATGAGCTGTATCCTTGGGCTTGATATACAACTTCTTCATGGCAAAAGTCAGACCTCATACATCTTTATATTTCTAGCATTGACTCACCATAAAAGGCCAAGAAGAAATTATATTTTTACAAAGCTTTGTGCAATGAACTAGGGGAAGACTGATAAAGTGAAAACACAAAGACAAAAAGTTGATACACAAGGCATTGAGATCTAGTGGTATTTGTCATGAACATCGAGAACTTTGATTCTTTTAAAATATCATTAATAAGTATAATAGTATACATTCATGTTAAAAGTATACTGCCAAAACATTCCCAACAGTAAAAACAGTCATGGATGTTTTTATTGCTTAACTGATACTGTTCTAACTAGCTTGAATTTATTAACTAGTCCCTCAGAGAATGTCCGTGCAGGAGGCATTGTTATTATCCTTATTATAATTTTACAAAGAAAGAGACTACAAAAAAAGAGAAGGGATGTGACCTCCCTCAGCACATAGAGAGAAAATTGAAAGACTATAGATTTTTAACATAGAAAGTTGATAGTCTTCTCTTTCAGTTATGTTATTCTTTTTTTCCTTTGCATTATAGAAGATTGAACTCAGGACCTTGCACTTGCCAGGTAGGTCCCTATTCTACTGAGCTATCTCTCCAGCCTACTTACTATATTTTCGAATGCTGAAGATACATTGTTTTCATTCATGTGTGCATGAAACAAATATTCCATTATTAAAATTCTTAAGGTTAAATATTACTATTGCATCTTTGTTAGATAGAAATATCAGAAAAAAATTATATTATCTAATCATTCAGCTACTCATTGGCTGCAAAAATTTCATTTCTAATACATGAACTCACATTCTCATAATAACAGCATTCTCCTACCCCTCATTCCCAGTTCTGTGGTACATTTCCCGGGAACATGTGACAAATTGAGAAGAAGTCATAGCCCATCAATTTAAATAATAGGAACACTGATTAACGGATAAGACATTACTTTCTGCACCCATTATGAGTATGTTTCTAGCACATAATGTTTACAGTCCTTGTGAGGCCTTAATACATGTACTTTTTCTATTTTTCCATTTCTAAGTCTATATTTGCTTATTTTAGAGGATATTTACTTTAACTTAGTTTTGTTTACTTTATATATATATATATATATATATATGCATGAATAAAAATACACACAATACCTAAGACAAGAATAATAAGCTTCTCTTTCTTTTCATCCTACAAGGGATTATTGCCATTTCAAGCTCTCCTTTGTGAATATTTTCTCTCTTTCTCATAGCAATTCTTCAGCATTTTTACTGGTACTCATAACAGTTTCTCTTTTGCAGGGGTGGGAAATGGCTTCTGGCATCTGTTTGTTCCTATTTCTTGTTCTTTGATGTTTCTCATATCTAACTGTTCCTTCTCTTACCCTGCTTTCTGCCGCATTTGTTGCTTTGCTATTATTTGTCTCCCGTTTTAGAGGCTGACAAGCAAGAGGACAGTATCATTCCTCAATGCATTTTTTTTTGGCTTGCTCATGAAATCACGAGCAGCTTCTGTCACAGATAAAATGTCTAGTCTACAGTTAGAAGATGAATAGCCATTAGGAAAGCAGATACTTTGTATAAATAGGAACATTTGGACTCCTAGCTTCTTTCTGTTCCTATCAGCTTTAAGACATAGTGCTCCTATTTGACTTTGAAAGAGCAAAATAAGTGCCTTATATATCAAGTTTTTGCTATTCATAGTTAAGAGCTACTATCATTTATAGAAAACATCACAGACACAGTCTTGAGTCAGCAGTCAGTTCATTTCAGTAATTAGGTCTTGGGATGGTGTGCTGAAGTGCTGCTTAATATGTACGAATTTTAAGTGGATTTGCCTAGGAAGCACTGTGCTAGCATATATGATAAGTAGGTAATTTGATTTTAACATTATCCGAGATATCCCCTGTTTTTACACTGCTTTTATAAGGGACACTCCATAATTGTATATTTTGTCTTAAGTAATGGTTGAAAAGGAAAGAAAAGATACTTTTCTAGCAAGCTTTCTAAAACTTTCTAAGATATCCAGGAAAAAGAAAATGTTTCTAATATATAGGGACTGTTTAGACACTAACTTTGACATTATATTTTAATAGAAATGTCCAGGATTTATGCAGATTTGGATATTTTACACATCTCAAACAATGATTATGACATTATAAAAATTGCTATACAGTAGTCTCAATTTTTCCCTCTATATAATGAGACTTTTAGTTCATATATAGATTTAGTAGGATATATATATATATATATATATATATATACACACACACACACACACACACATACTTATTTATATAACATCCATGAAAAATATAAACTTACACAATTTTTCAGTGAACACCCAGGATTATTTACCAGATCTTCCTAACACAACCACTGTAGTGTCTAAGGGCCACTTTCCTCAGAGATAAATGAGGTATCCTGCATATATTCATGGATGTGACTTGAAAAGGTATTTCAATATGAATTAAGGAAACTTTCTATAGTAAACAAACGAAAACCCACTTGTATATCCTTATCAATTTATGACTTCCTACTGACTGCTCCATCTGAAGCTACATTTCAGATACACATATATTTGTGTGTGTGTGCCTGATAGTGATAAATATATACTGAAATGTGTATATATATATATATATATATGCTTTTGACTAATTATGATGATAATTACTACGCATCAGATAGTAGTCTCTACATACTGTAAATATTTAAGCTATATGAATTTTTCAACAATGCTACAGAGTAAGTACTATTGTACTATTATCCTCACTTTTAAAATATAGTAAAAAGAATATAAGCGACTTGTTCTCCTATAGCTTATTTGAGGAAAAATTTATAGAAAAAAATCTATACAAATGAAATGGTGCAGCAACAAATGTGAAGCCATAGGGGAAAGTGGTTAAGGCCATAGCTTATGATGTTAGACCTGGATAAATGAGATCCAGGGAGAAGCATAAAAGAAAGGAAAAGTCTTTCTCTCTGGAAGATGCTACATTTTACTGGAAAAGAAGCCAAGGTTCAGCAGAATAGTTGTCACCCTCTGTTACCTGACTCCCTGTGAGGGCTGACATTCAAACCCAGGAATTTCTGACTTTGGCTATGTCCATTCAGTTTCTTCTTTTCTTTCTTTCTTTCTTTCTTTCTTTCTTTCTTTCTTTCTTTCTTTCTTTCTTTCTTTCTTTCTTTCTTTCTTTCTTTTTGTCTTTTTTGAGAAAGGGTCTCACTGTGCAGTTCAGGCTGGCCTTAAGCTCACTTTTGTAGCCCAGGCTGGTCTCGAACTTGCACCGATTCTCCTGCCTCAGCCTCCCAAGTGCTGGGATTCCAGGCGTGAGCCACCACACCTGGCTCAGTTTCTTATTTTCTGTCTACACTGAGATTAACAAATGATTTCTAACAAGTATGTTGGATTCAGGGGCATAGTGCTATATTTCAGTGTACAGTATATTTTAGAAGACTAAAACCTCAATTCTCTTATGCAGTATTCCCACAGTTGGCCAAATACAAATGTTTTCATAAACTAGGGGTCCTTCCAAATATATGTATAAGAGCCAGAAGAACTCAATTCTACTGAAAAGGTAAAAATAATGCTATAAATATAGAAAATAAAAGAAGGTTGCTTATTTAGTATTACTATTCAAAGTATAAAGCATATGTTTTTCAGAAGTCATAAAGAGCTTTAATGACATTCAATATGACTGGAAAGGTAGAATTATATAAAATGTATTAAAGTACTACATAACATGCAATTGAATTTCCAAAAGTTCCATGACATGACTTTAACTTTTTGAAAAATCATATCCTAAGTAAAATTTTATAGGTTTGAGAAACTCCACATCCACTTTATTGCTGTATAGGGCTATGAAACAAACAAACTGTGAATCTACTAAAGCAAATAAGTGAGTTTCATTTAAATCATGTGTATATCTCTCCACAACCACTAGTAACTAATATCATAGGCAATTAATTTATTTGCTTTGGTAAAATAACCTTAGATCCCCAAATTTCATATTATATATACATATTTGCAAACATGTATATCAGTTTCATAGCAAATACATAAGCAAACTGAATTGCCTAATTAATACATAACATTTTCTTCAACAAGCAAAAATCTAGCCAGAAAATGAAAGCTAAGGCCTTTAAAATGGTTCAAAATCCAACTAATCAATTGCTATTTTGAGTAATCAGAACTGCAGTGAGTCATGGAGTACGCCATCATCTAATGTCATCTAACACAAAAATAGAGATTTTTGCATGAAATACACCAGTGGAAAAGCTTGCTTTTATATTGCCTAAGTGCCTAGTTCTTGTACTTCCCCCAAGCTGTGGATCAATTATCTAAAGAGTTCACAAGACTCAACCCCAAGTGAAAGTGGCTGGACATTCACTTCTTAATTTACTCCCTCTCAAATATAAGGTTAAGGGAATTATGTTAACCATGAAGATTAGTATAAAGTGCATTTTGTACCAAGATAGCTGAGGTAACTTAATAATGTAATGGAATGAGTAGGGAAACATAAAATGGAAGTTTGTTACTAATTCAAATGATAAAATTGCACATATTTTATGCATGCAACTACACTGTCTTTTGTGTATGTCAACTCACAAATATTGGTGAAAGAGCTGATGACAACCAGGGCATTGCATCTGAGAGGCAAGACCTCTATCACTATTCTGGGCCTCCAATATTTTTATTATTGCAATAATCAAAGTTAGCTTTATGGCCAAAAAAAAAAAAAAAAAAAAAAAAGTGCTCTACATTTGTTTTCTGAGTATTTCAAAACATACAGACACTTTAATTCTTTTTTTTTTACAATTTTATGTACATCAACTAGGACATAATTCACTGTCATCAGACCACAGTTTTAAAATTATTAACATCACAACTTTCATAAAGAAAAATGTAATTAATGGTGGTGATTACTGTTATAAAAATGATTCTCAGAGAAACAATGCTAAATTTTCTTTTCATATCCTATGTAGGACTTATAGTCATTTTTATATTAGGAATTGGAGTTTTAAAGGGTTAGACAGGTAGTTTAAGGTCCTTATTCTTGAAAATAAGTAAAAAGTTTTAAATTTAGACTATTTCAAAGTTTATTCATAGCTTATTCATTTGACAAAGTGCGTTATAATACATACATAAACAATAAAATAACATAAAAATATTGAAATCTTTTTGTTTCTTATGCTTAGGGTAGAGAGTTAAATTGTAAACCTGGCAAGGAACTTTTTGTGAAAGTCTGTTTTTTTTTTTTTTTTTTTTTTTTTTTTTTTTTTTTTTTTTTTTTTTTTTTTTTTTTTTTTCTGTCTTTTTAAGACAGGGTCTCACTATGCAGTTGAGGCTGGTCCTGAGCTCACTTTTGTAGCCCAGGCTGGTCTCGAACTCGCATCAATCCTCCTGCCTCAGCCTCCCGAGTGCTGGGGTTACAGGCGTGCGCCACCACGCCCGGCTGTGAAAGTCTTTATTATTGATGATTTCAACAAAAGAGAAAATATTTTTGATGTTTCCTTTTAAGTGGCATGTGGCTTTAGATCTTTTTAAATAACATTTGTATTACCTATCAGAAAATGAATCAGTGATAGAAAATCCTTGTTTTGTGTCGTGAAGTCCTCCCAACTTTGTACACTATTCTCTGCATCACCAGAAGAATTAAAACAAAGAAAATAAGGCTAAACATGGTGGTGTGTGCCTCTAATCGCAGTACCTGGGAGGCTGAAAACAGGAGAATCACTACAAGTCCAATCTACATAGTGAGACTCCATAGACCCTGCCCTAAACACAGACAATAAATAAATAAATAAATAAATAAATAAATAAATAAATATCAACATCACAGAATCAATTAGCTACAGGTTTGAAAAACTAAAAAAATATGATCTGATGTAAAAACAAATTAAGGTGAACCTCTCAAATAAAACAAATCTAATATACAGATTTTTAATATAAGGGAAACGATGAAGATACTAGAAATTAATTTTTAATTAAACGAATTATTCTTTGTTACCTTTGCTTTTAGCATACATGAAAAAATTTGGAATTATCAGTTTTATCATTTTGCTTTATTGTTTATAATATAAAGGATCAAATAGTTTAGACCAATTTCAAATAGTTTTGACCAATTTCATGAATATGGGTTTGTCAATTGAAAACACACAGCTTAGAGTACGAGGTAGTTTGATAAGTGGGTTAAGAGGGCCTATAAACTTAATAATGAAGAGTGTAGGCCCCAATTTAGAAGAGAAAGATCAGCATTTCCTAAAGAGCAAGGGTATGGTTGACTGCTCTCTTTGAATTTCTTTCAAACCTTAGGCACACACAATTAGTACTCTGACATCTGAAGAGAGTCATGAAGTACACATGTAGGAGAAGTAGCTGGGTGGCTTATAACATGGGAACTAGGGTAGGTGATATCTACTCCCTGCTTCTGTCCTGTCTACCTCTTTCCCTATTTGTTCCTAGCTTCCACAAAAGGAGCAGGATAACAGAACAGCTTTTCTCTATCACTCCTTTCCACCCTGATGCTTCTGCCTTGCATGCAGTTAGGGCCTGAAGCTTCTCAAGGCAAAGGCCCAATTGTATGTCTCCTCTTTTAAATTGCAAGTGTCGATTATTTTATCACAGTGGTACAAAAAATGATGAGTACTAGTAAATTTTCATTAGTGTCACCTTTGAGTTAGATATTATACCAACTGGTATATATTTTTTAAAACTTTGTAACAATTTTCTTCATAATTATTAGTTTCATATAGGAGGGGACATTCAGAGGCTACCTCCAGATTAACTTTTGCACTAGCACCCTACTTTTCCTTCTTATTCTTCACCACATTTTCATGCACTTTTTAAATATAGAAAGACAATTATATTTCTGGGTCTTTGGACTGACTACTTCCTTGCAGAGAATTCTGTAATCTTCACTAGAGCTTCATTTTGAAAACTGTTCTCTTAGCTGACATATATCCTTAGCAAAGTTTTGCTTCATTGCTGTCTTGGTTACATTACTCATTGCAGGGACAAAATACCTAATATTCTAAAATAAGGAAGGAAAGCTCTATTTAGCTCACCATTTGTGGAGGGTTCAGTCCATAATCAACTGGCTCCAAGGCAGGGTGGTACAACACAGGGTCAACAGTTCAAGGTGGTAGAAGATAGCAAAAGCAAAAACAGCAAGAGGAGGTAGAACAATCCTCTTTTGCTCCCTTATATTATATGCAGGATAGCGCCCTCAAGCTGAGTGTAGTACTCACGCTGTCTCTGGGCCCTCCTGTTGCACAGGAGGAGAATGTTCACAAAGCCAGGACCCTGGACTCTTGCTGAGTCATTTAAACTTTTAACTTCTTAAGTTTACACACTGTAGCAACCATTACAACTACTAAAACTAGAACAATAACTATTTCAACTCATTTATTTTTCATTGTAACATTAACTATTATCTGATACTTCTTTGTAATAAGAAACATAGTCAGGGGCTGGAGAGATAGCTCAGTGGAATAAGTGTTTGCCTGGAAAGTCAAGGCACTGAGTTTGATACCTGGTAGCCCCCCCCAAAAAAAAAGAAACAAAAACATAGCTTCCCATTCAAAATTATAAGTCTCACAAGAGCAGGGAAAAATAATAAAAGCTGTAATCATAGCACAACAACAGAAAAACTGCTACATCATTCACATTCCAAATTTCATTGTATATAAAATGAGCTAATATATACTAGATGTGGACTTGGTTATTACCTCATGTCTATATTATATAATCCAGTAGATAGATACATATACCGACCAATACACTAACATACACATAGAGAAGGACAAGTAGAAAGTTTGCTAAACTGCGAATATGTGTCTTTTAAACATGCTTAAATAAAACTATTACAAAATATCCTTTTTCTCTCCAACCTCCTTTTTTACTTTCATGATAGTATATTGAATACAATTCCCACATATTTCAGAGATATATAGAAAACTGAAAGATATATAACTATGTCTGTTATGTAATGTAAAATATTTTCATTAGCCCATGAAAGAAAACTTATATCCATCAGCAATCATGTCCATTCAAAAAAAAAACTATACATACCACTAATCTATATTGTGTACTGAACTGCTTTACCTGCATACCTCATGGAGATCTCATTTTATGAAAATCCATAAACTGAAGTTATTAAGAAATTAATATTAAAATATTCAGTAACATATTGAGTGCTAACTAGAGGCTAACAGCCTTACAAAATGCTTTCATACATTAACTCCTGTAATCTTTATAACAAATATATAGGATCATTAATATGAAATGAGTGCCTCTTATTCAAAAGTGTCTAAATGAGAAGTACTTGTGTTCAAATAGATAGACAGATAGGCAAACAGGAGATACAGATAGGTGCTTAGTTTATTTTGGAATATTTCCATATGTATAATGAGACGTTTTGGTGATGGAGCACAAATCTGATACAAAAAAGAAATATATATATATATATATATATATATATATATATATATATATATCCTGAAGGAGGTAATTTTCTACAATATTGCAAATTTTGGGAATTTTCACTTTGGACATCATGTCAACACTTAAACATATTTCAGCTTCTGGAGCATTTCAGATTTCAGATGCTCATCTTAGTTTGCTATCGTATGAAATTGGAAAAACAAAATAACATGAATTCCACAAATGCCCCAGGACCAAAAAAAAAAATAGATGTTATGACTTAAAGCAAGAACCTAATTATATGTGTAACTGTCACTTATGTAAGTTATATTACTTTTGTGCTTATAGGTCTTCTGTCTCTCGCCTGAACACTGTTTCATCAGTAAAGTGCGTATAGCAATCCTTGCTAAGGTCAAAGTGGGAAAAGGATAATTAATATTAGTTTCAGTCATAGAACCAGTCTGAAATTTAGGTATAATAATTAAAGGCAAGGCTAGAGTTACTTAATTGAATACAAATTAATAAAAAATAGTTCACTTTTATGCTATTTTCCTGGATGCCACTTGTGGTATACGTCAGTCTTATACTATTACAGACAGCAAAGGTAGGCAGAAATTTTATAAGAAGTCAGATAGGCCTGGCCCTTAAAAAAGCCTGGAAAATAGTGAAACACATCTCACCTGAGGCCTGAGACCCATCTTTTGGAGACCAGGTCTGAAGATAAAGACAAGATAAGCAGGTCCATGTACTTATTCAAAAGGCAAACAGCAAGCCTAATGAAGTCTAGATAGATATCAGTCAGCCAGGTGGGTGATCTTGACCTTGAGACCCCTCATTTATTATGAAAAGTTTTGTTTTATGTACTTCTGCTGGGTAACTTATTTCCCCATTGGATTACTATTACCTAAGTAGTTATACTTGTGTCCTTACTGGTTGATCAGAGCTGTAGTCCGTGTTGTATCCACGTGGGTGATACTGTGTAAAATTTCTCTGTAAGGTGAGATCCTTGGACAATACATTCTGACCCTCTTCTGCTTGTCAACATTTCCTGCTCTTTCTCTCTTTTTCTCCCTCTCACCCTCTCTCCCTTTCTCCTTTTCTTCCTCTCTCTTAGTATCTCTCTACTCTTTACCTCCCTTGTTCCTAAAATTCATTCTTGTATACTTACAGAACATAAACTCAGAGTATTAGGAGTATTAGATATCCAACAGGCTGGGAGCTATATTGCTCTGTTTCATAATTAGAGGTTCTGCTATGATTCCTAGAACAGTAGCAGAAACAGCAAAAAACAAAATAGAGTTGCATATTTACTTTAATATAGAAATTCAAGCAAAATAGAATTATTTAAAGGCATGGCATATGAAATAAGTAATGATTATTTGATTTAGTATCATATTTCTTAGACTTACAGAATGCATTTTATTCTGTTGGCATCCAAAATTAGTAGAAAAGAGAAGTCCAGAATGGTATTTGGCATATTCTGCTCTTTAATAGCATTAATATATCTACAATTATGAATTGAATAAATTTTATTAAATGAATAAACAAATACTTTTTTTAAATGATCAAGTTACTAATTTAAGCATTTGGGTCTGTAAATTTACAAGCAGCCAATATGCAATTTTCTAAGTAGAATAACACACACCAGGGAGTAATATTTGAAATGACTCTGACTTTTTCTCCCTGTTTGTTCTTGGCCTTTACTCCTATGATTCTCCACACCTTCTAGGCATGCAATTATCTCTTAACACCTCACAACCTGTCATGCAGTATGCTGTTCCTTAAATGAGAATTGGCCTCAAGTATCATTATATACTTAGATCTTAATAATTTTAAAAGAAGCATGAATCAGTAATTTCTGGCGGGCAAGAGAAGAAATTTTACAGTTTAAAATATATTTTTCTTTCTCTAATAAAACCCAAATTATTTTGTTCTATTCATGACTAGAATAATCCTTTAAGATCATTTAACTCCTATAATTCAATTGCAAAAGTTGCGATATATGCAACTTAAAATTCAACCCAAAATTCAAAGCTGCATTTTTAAAGTTTGTGTTGCATTTGTTTTCCTGCATCTGCCTGAAAGTACATCACAAAATCCTTTATAGATATTCAGATGAATCTCTCCCCTAGAAACGAAGAAGGAATGTAGCTAATCTTGGGCTTTCATTGGTTTGATTACCATTTCAACTCTAAATGGCTGGATGATAATTAGTGGGTGTGGAACAACCAGTACTGCTAGAGAAGTAATTGCCTTTACTGAGAAACAAAGTTTCTAAAGAACCACAGTCAACTCCAAGAGACAATCAATTCAATCCTACACACCTCCCTGCCATAGTTCTAAATGGAACAGATGTGCTAAAATGCCAGTGAGAAGGTGGTTGGTTAATATTTCCTAGGGTTCAAACAGGAATAGAATCTCCATCACTTGATGGCCCATATTTTTCACAGTGATTTATTACACGGTATCATCGACACAGGCAACCCAATTTGAGAATTTTTCACATCAGATATTTACAATCTTATAGTTAAATTACAATAAAGGATTGTTTCATTTAAAAACTACAGAAAAGGAATATATATCATACACATTAAAGTAAGTAATTTACTATTATTCTATAGTTAGATGTATTACCATTTCTATGTGACATGAAAACTTCATGTTTTAAAATTTTAAAGGTAAGAGACCACAAACACTGGCATATGGATGTAACATAAAGCAGCAGAAGTGCATGCAGCATGCATAAATTTATGATCTCCAAAATGACGAGATACAGAAACTAAGTTCTATTTTAAACTACTAAGTTTAGGAATAAACTGTCACATAATAGTAGAGAATAAGAGTGTATGCTTTGCCAAGAGTTAACTGTGATTGTTCCCATGATTGCTAATGTAACAACATAGTTGTTCACTCCATGCTTAGATGAAATACGAGTTTAATAAAGAGGTGTGTTTTTGTATAAAAACCAATTGAATTTATGTCAACAACAGTAAAATGAGCTGAAGGAAAACAAGGTCTTTGGGTGAGAGACTTTATATAAATATGATAGTGTCTCTTCTCAGTTTGTTTGTAAGATGGTCATCTTTCTTTGCCTTTTCCACTGTATGAAAACCAAAATTTCCGAGTCTCTAATTTGCAGCAAAAAACCTCTCGTTAAGCATTATGATGGCCTAATGTTGTAGCTCATAATAACCACAGTCCTCATTGCTACTTCTTATATATAATGCACGTATACAGGATGCGCATATTCTCCCCAAGACCGTTTTTTTTCTAAATGTTTCTTTCCATGGGACAATGTTTCCCTCAGATACCCAGCTGAATTCTAGTTCAAATGTTCAAATTTTTCCTACCTGAAAAATCCACCTTAACATTTTATTTCATGCTCTTTCGAACAACCTAGTCCTGCTTATCATGCCACCCCTTCTAATCTTTTTTTTTTCCCAGCCCAGCCCATCCTGAGGACAAGACTGACAGAAAATGTGGTGCCTGGGACCAAATGTGAATGTGTCACCTGTGCTTGCCTAAACTTGCCTAAGCTTGCCTAAGCAGGTACTTTAGATGGCCTAGCTATCTCGTGGGCCCTGTCTATTCTTATTTTCCACAGCACTCACGTTCTTCTAACATACAATGCATTTTATTAACCAACTCACTGTTATTGTCCTGATTGCCAGGATCCAGAGGATTTCCACTCCAAAGAAAAATTTTGAAAAGAAATATTTAATTTTGAAGTACAGCTGTGAAAATTAACAGAAGGTGAAGAAAACACGAAGGTTTTTGATCTATATTCTATGTTGTTAAGGAAGCAAGTTCTGAGAAAGGGCAATAGAAGGACAGATCAACATGCTTTGTTGTGTCACATTGTTCTCTAGCATGGAGTTTCAGTGGGCCAATTAGCAACTCTGTTCATCTAGGTCAGCACGCATGATCAATCCATGTCTGTATGAACATAGAGTCTATTTTCTCAACTACTCTCTCACATAAGCTAAATTGTTTCCTATTTTACACAAAGTATTATCAATCTCTAGAACCAAACAAATAAAATTACCTAGTCAGCACATATAAGGCAAAATGTATACATTCCATTTTTACAAAAAAAGCAAACATTCCTTGCATTTCATATTGTAACTGGTTTTAACCAATGTATTTGCCCAGAATGTATGAAAATCATGGTCTTTACCATCAGAACAGTAATATTGTGCTGGATTTTATGGGCCTGTGGACTTGAAAGTAAAGTCCGACATGGGTCAAATCTAGGATTTGACCCTTAGTGGTGATCCAGGGAAGTTACTGTTTTTTGTTTTGTTTTGTTTTGTTTTTTTTTTTTTTGTTTTTTTGAGTCTCAACTTCATGGTCTATAAAAGCAAATTTGTTTATAACACTGTCTCAACAAAGTAATTGAGAAAAAACAAATTATTTCTGTTTGTTTGTTTATTTGGTTTTTTGTGGAACCTGGGATTGAACTCAGGCCCTTCTGCTTGCCAGACAAGCACTTACTCTACGGAGCTGATGAAAAGAATCAGTAAGACATCTCTTATACTTTGTGGTAGTTAATAATAATAAACTAAACAAAACAAAACATAATTAATGGCACATGGTTCATACTAAAAACTAAATTGGGAGTTATTGGCATTTTTGTTTTCCTGAACTGAATTATTATTTTAATAAGATATGATGAGATTGATACAATAAACCAGTTAAAATATTATCTGTGTATAATAGTACATGCATTAAAATTATCAACATTTGAGAACATAATTAAATGGATTTATTATACTACAGACTATCTAGGATTCATGTTTTGCCTATTTTTCAAAGCATATGTATACATACATGATTTAGTAATGTGAATATGCCTCCTTCCAAACTTTAGGTCAGGGATTCTTGGTCAAAACTTTTCCTCCGAGAGGCTGATAATTTTCTGATCAGGAAATGGCAGCAGTTTTTTGGAAGCCACACAGGGAGTTTCTGATATAATTATTATCCTCTCGGGGAAACCCACATTCATAATGTATGTGCATGTAGGCATGTATTAAAATACGGTGAAATGTTTAGATTTTTACATAGGGAATATACTACTTAGGAATTTTCTGAAGGCATTCACATAAAGAAAACCATCTGTATACATTTATGAAACACAAGGACGAGTGTTATACACTTTGGAATACATTATCATTTTACATTTATTCCAAACATTAAGAGCTATTTCATCTGAGAAATTATATTACTATTAAAACTCTGTGGAAAACAGACTCTTTCCTTCAATAAATTTATTTATTCATTTATTTATATTATGGCTGGCTCAGCCTGCGCTGGAGTGGGGTTGGCACAGCATGTGGTGCCAGGGATCAAACCGCAGTCCCTGAGGTTGCCTAAGCTTTCCTCAGCAGGTGCACTAGACCACTGAGCCATCTCGCCAGCTCCAATAAATTCATTTAATTAGAGATGGTTAAAAATCAACTATTCAATTGAGAAAATAGAACATTAAAAATTTTAAAAACTGTGTGTTATAATGACGGAAAATTTAGTAATTTAAAATTTTTTTGCAAATTGTTTCAATTAACAAATGTAGGTGGTGCTGCATTCGTTACTGACCCACAATTCAGAATTAAAACTCTTTTGCTACAAATTGTTCATATTTCAGAAAAAAAGTGTGTAATCACAGTGACTGCATTTGCTTCCTTGGTGTAACAGAATTTTCCAAAAAGAAACATTTCAGATTTAAAAAATAATCAAAGATTTAAAATAGTGATGACACACTCATTAAACTCATGAAGACATTCATAAGATGTATTTAAGATACAAAATTAAAATATTAAATGTGTCAAAAACAAACTAAGAATATCGTTGTTTAATAGTATGTTAAAAATGAATATGCCAAATTATGAACTTAACACTCGGTGCTATACTTTTGTTGCAATATCAACAAATATTCCGAAAATTCAGACACATAAAATTCTCTAAAATGTAGGGTGGACAATTTCCTCTTCCTTAAATATTTGAAAATGAGCTGCAGAACAGCGCAGAGATTTTTAATAAGTAGGTCACATGGTGTAAACAATAAATCTAACTGATAAAAAGCAGATAATGTTCTCTTGCTATTTGCCTTCTAAATCTATATCCAAGAATCTTAGTAAAAACATTAGTTATTTTTATTTAATCCATTTCTTTCAAGTACTTTATTTTTCTAAAAAAAGTTTGATCTCCTTCGAGGATTGAGTTCAGAAGAAAATACACTAATTAGAAAGTTCAGAGAAAAAGTAGTAGCGTTCAAAATTTAATATGAGATATGAATGCTTTTGGTGTTTCTAAATTAGGAGTGCTTCCTTGTCTTTGAATTCTTCCTAAATTAGTCAATAAAAAATAATTCAGAATCCAGAATTTTTAACGTTTCCACAAAGACAGAATGATGTTTCAGTTATTTTAGGCCTTTATTTTACAAGAAGAAGTACCAAAACGAAAAGATAGCAATATGTTATTTTCCCTGTCACAATTTTTTAATTTAAATCTTGCTCCCAGGAAGAGGGACCTTTTGATTCTAAGTGATGCTTTGTGTTTCTGGGTTTTTTCTTCTTTGGTGCATCAATTGTTTTTTGAGTCTTTGCCAGCTCATTATATTATCCTTTTAGAATATAGTTAAAGGTAACCCCATAATTACAATCCAATTGTCCTATTTAAGAGCATACTGGAATTACTATGTACAGTTTAAAAGGATAAGTTTCTTGCTTTTCACTTACCAAAATAAAGCATAAACAATGACATTTTAATTTTAGTGATTTAGATACATTTGTTATCTGTATGATTTTTTTCATCTAATTTAACAAAATTATCAGAGACATGGCCTGATTACATGCCATTATTCTTATTTCAGAAATATAGTTCAAATAAAATCTTGATATTCCTTAAGTTCTAAAATCCCCCATGCAGATTCATTCCTGTACCTGTATCTGTGTTTGAGACTAACAATAACAAAGTTAATATTCCATGAATTTAATATTTCTTTATGATTTGCAAATACAAAAATATCTCATGATTAGTTGGAGGTATTTTGTGTCCCCTTCATTTGACCCCAGGTATTAGTAATCTTCACAGGATCATTCTTTGTTGCAACTTAGAAACAGATTATGTTTATAAGCATTTGAAATCCAGACGCCACCAGAGGCAGCTTTGGCCCTTAAAGCAATGCAGCCACTTCAAGCCAAGGTTTTTCATCAAATACATGGGCCTGCAGTAATGTTAATTAAAAATCTTGCTAATTAAATATATGACTTAATTACAAGAGTAATTCATCTTTCTTTGTTCACTTTTTTTTTTTCTTCAAAAACGTTTTGCGAAATGTCAAAGCCTTAAATAAAGGTATAAGTCTGATAAAAGAGTAAACATCCCTTGTGTCCATACAAAAGGAAAAAATGCATGCACATTACATCGAAAACAATTCCTTTTCATCTTTGGGAATATCCAAAAATATCTGTTGAGCATCAACAGAAAGAGAAACCAGTTATTTCCATTTTTTTTGTTGTTGTTGCTAAAGGAAACTCTGCCCTTATGGTCAGAAAAGCTAAAGAGTATACTTGTATCACTGTGTAAGAGAGCCCTGATGACCAGTATGTCTGGAAAACCTTCACCATGCAAATCATTCAGAATTTCAGGAATTCAAAGATTAATACAAGAATGTCTTTATCTTCAGGAATTTTTTTACATAATTTTTGTGTACATTCTATGTGCTCTAGTTGTTGAAATAAACAATGACAGGATGCATAATTAGGGGAGACAATACTTGATGATAATAGAAAAAAGTTTCAAAAAACTGAAAAGAAGGATGAGTGTTTCAGGGACAAATGTAAATTATAAACTCTTGGGCCTGAGCAATATCTCAGCTGTCTAAAGCACCTGCTTAGACAAGCTTAGGTAAGCAGAGGGACCACGGTTCAATCCCCTGCACCACATCCCATGCCAGCCCTATACCCAGGGTTGGCTGAGCTGACCACCAAAGACAAACAAATAAACAAAAAAAAATCTTTGTGAGAAGCAATTTTCTTTTTTTTTTGTCTTTTTGAGACAGGGTCTCGCTATGCAGTTGAGGATGGCCTTGAGCTCACTTTTGTAGCCCAGGCTGGTCTCGAACTCGCACCAATCCTCCTGCCTCAGCCTCCCGAATGCTGGGATTACAGGCGTGAGCCACCACGCCCGGCTTATGAGAAGCAATTTTCTATGTATTTTTCTATCTGTGTTTAACATGTAACAATCTTTTTCCACTATTATGTGATATACTTTAATTTGCATTTTCCGAACTTTATGTCACCAAATATTCAATGAGTAATCAATCTATCAATAAAGTACATTTCTTTATGTGCACAGGAATTTTTTGTGAGGAAACTCCAATGCCTGACTGCCACAATGTAAGCCTTTGAGTAACTTCAAAAATTGTTTCTTTTTTATGTTCTTTCAAATTATTAGTGATGAATTATATGATAAAAGATACACAAAGTTGATGTCAGCAATACCATGGATCTAGCATTCTTAACAATATTTAAATTCCCTTTTCATGGTGTATCAGTTTCCTGAGGTTGTTGCAACAGTGTACTCACAGACTGGAAGGTTTACAAAATCCAGAAACATATTTTCTCACAGTTCTCAAAATTAGAAGACTAAAATAAAAAGTGTTGACAGGGTGTGCTCTCATTAAATGCTCTGCGGGAGAATCAATTCCAGCCCTTAGTTGTCCTTGGTTTTGTTTGTTTGTCTTTAATGTATGTTCTCACCATATTGCCTAGGCTGGCCATGGACTTTTGTGCTCTTTGCCTTAAACTACCTTTCCTTCTATAATAATAACATAATCCATGTTACACAAAGGTGCTCTCCTATTATAGCATAACATCATCTTAACTAATTGTATCTGAAATGACCAAACAAAATCATAATTTGGGGGACTCTGGAAGAACATGATTTTTGAGCAGCAGTATCCCACACAGCAGACATGGTAACACTAATCTCAATGAACTTGCTCCTATCAGTCATTCGATTCTCTTTTGCATTTTTATTCCCATCTCTAACTTAGCAAATAGGCAGATACATTTATTGAGTGCAAAGCAGTTGCTAGTAGACCAAAGTAGAGAGAAGCCAGAGTAAACAGGCAAAGATTTATAGAACAGAAGTCACGTGCAGAAATAAAACTCCATGAACACATAGAAATCAAATATAATTCATGAGATCAAGCATAATCATGACATAAAATGTCATTTTCATAAGATCTCATATAAAAATGATGACCTATATATTTCTATACTAATCATTCATAATGTGTAGAAATGCTCGCTAGTGCCTTATTTGATCATCCTATGTATAGTATAGTTCTGAAGCCAGTCATGCACCAGTATAAAGGACTGAAGAACTTCAGGAAAGTTCATGTGAGAAGCTCTACTTCTTCCTGTCGAGTATCATTGGGAATCTGCTGTGGGTTGATTTCAATCGAGCTTTATTCCTTGCTTCTTATAACTCATTTCCTCCTTTGTATTCCAGTAAATTCATTATTTTCCTGTCTGACCCCCTGAGGCTGGAAAACCTAACAAAATTTTGTATACTTCCTTGTTCTACCTAATCCACAGACCTCTACTCTGATCCTCTGTTAGGTCATTAGCTATGCACAGAATGGGACATTGTGACATAATAGATAATTCTGCCAATCTATTACTAACCAAAGCAAATTATCCTCCAACCTGTTGCCCAAATTTCCTGTTCCTGTACTCCAGTCAGTTGCTTTACCACTGATTTGTCCATTCCTCAGAACCCAGTCACTATATATTTGGTCTGTACATAAGCTAAACCCAATTTAAATCATATTCATCTAACCAGACTGTCACTTCTCAATCAAACTGACATTTTAAATGTCAAATGAGTTATAGTATATCACTTGAATGAACATGACAACATACTCCCTCACATTTAGGAGATGAAATGTCTACTAACATCAATATTTTTAAACACTGAAGAAAGGAGTTGTCAACAACATGGAAATTAATGATATAATTTATCAGTTAAATATTCTGCATACCTAAAAGAATAATATTAGTAAGAAAATATGCGTCTCAGTAATACATCATAAAGAATAATAATCCTAAGCAGCTATCTCATAGCAAATATTTTATAAATATTATCTCAATAGTATTCATATCAAGGTTATTTTATTCCTACTTCAGAGGTGCAAATATAGTGAATTTCTGTATTTTCCCATTAAGAATAAGCAATAACTTAGTAGCTTTACTTTAACTCAATTACCTAATTCCACCCTGCCTAAAAATTGCAATGTAAAAACAAAATCATTGTTGCATCCATATCGTCTTCATCTCTTACACATGTTAATTTCCTGGATTCCCTTTATATTTATTATGTGATATTTAATCTGACCAATAGCCCGAATCTACAGCTAAGTGCTTGAGTGCTTTGTATGGACAGGCCTAGCCAACAGCCTAGATAATAGTGTAGCCAATAGTGTAGCCAAAAGCCTACCTCCCATGCACATGTCCTCTTTGGACTAATAGAAACTCTCACTCCCTCTTTTTAATCTTAACTCCTCCAACTCTTAATCCCAAATATTAACCTTATTATACTTACAGTTTCTTCTTAAGGATTTTTTAGAAAATTTCTTAACTTTTATGTATGTGACTTTCAAGATAAAACTATTTAAACAGCAACAAGGTATCACCTGCAAATTATTGCAATATTTTGGGGAAAACAGAGAATTGCTGGCCCTGAGATAAACTCAGCTACCAGGGCCACAGCCTGGCTAGGGGTCATATATTTATGTGAAAGGAGACTGGACTTCCTCACGGAAGACATGGTACCCTTCCAGATCACATGCACTGGACAACTTTAAAGAGGGCTGAATGTCAGTCAGTCTTCACTTGCTCCTTAGCTGAGCATACCTCAAAAGGAAAAAAATAGCACAGTGGTTCATGCTTTGCTGAGCACATTCCTTTAAAGTGAATTGGGTAGAGCAAATTCAAATTTAGAAATCTATTATTCAAAAACCAGAAAGAATTCTAATATTTTCTACTGCCCTTAGAAAAGATATTCTTCAAGAAGATAATCAATATAATATCAGCATCAAACCTCAATTATCAAGTAGAAATGAGAGTTTGTCTCTAAAGATATTTAGTAAATAGCAGGAGTTTACTATCTTTAACTACACAGGACTCATCCTATAAAATCCAGATGATAGCATTTGTCTTGCCTGTCAGTGAGGACCTAGTAAACTAATAGAGAGCAGAATTTTCACAAACATTAAGGTGGTAAAATAAAATTTAAAGACAAAACTAATAATTTCGTTCATCATATTTAGATTAGAATTATATAAATGAATAAAATATCTAAGCTAATTTTTCAGAGTTTTTATTCTAATAGTTTACTGTTCTGAAATTTTGTAACAGATTTGACAATACAGAATACCATATAGTTTTACTGCTTACAAAGCATTCCACATGTCTGATTTTGTGTTAAACTAAAATATTAAAGGGAAAATCACTGCCTTACCCTGTTTGAAAAAAAAAAAAAAAACAGTCTGAATCCTCATGGCATTACATACAGTTGCTTTGTTGTTAGATAATCCTACGAATGATAGGTACTATGGTTTTCCTCTTTTTGCAGAGGAGAATATTGAGAAATGGAGAAGATAATAATGTGTATAAAAGTGTGATATTGTTATTTCTATTTTATTATTGAGCTTGGTGAGATTGGGGAATATGAAACAACACAGTCAAGCTGACATGCGTAATAAATGACAGTCAGATTTCAACAGGACATGTAGCAGTTCCTAAAATATGCATCTTTTCCATGATACCCTTTAATCTTTCATTGACCGATCATCCAGTTCCTTTTCTCCCTCTCAAAAAAAATATTCAGGACACTATGCATAGCACTGGAGTGGCTGACCATGGAAGAAGTTTATCTTGGAAGTCTTGGTTGTTTGCCTTTTTATCATTTTAACTATATTATTTCTTTTCACTTGCTGTTAGAAATATTTATTCCTGAAAATCTGTGTTCCCCTTCAGTTGTCCAGTAATCCCCAAAATTAATTTTCCAGGTCTTTCTCTCATTAAGGAGGAATCAGCTAGAAATGCAGTGTGACACACTAAGTATTTAGCCAAGAAATCTGTAATCAAATGATGTCAGCAGTCAAAGGAAGAAGGAAGCCAGGGTGGGAGGAAAAGACCCAGTACAAAAACAGTATCTTAGAGTTCAAAAGTATGAGTTAAAGTTCTACAGGTAACAGCTGCTGAATTTGTAAAATGAAAGTAAATGCAATATTTCAGTCTTATGGTGAAATGGTTAATAAAACAGGATTGTCATATGTAGTTTATTTATTTATTTATTTATTTATTTTTTTTTTGTGGGACCAGGGTTCAAACTCACGACCTTGCACTTGCCCAGCAGGCACTTGTGCCTCGGAGCTATCTCCCCAGCCCCTCATATGTAGTTTAATAGAGAATTAAAAAAAAGGAATTATGAAGGAAGTTCTTGAAATTATCAAGCAGTATTAAAATGACAATTTTCATTTTTATAGTTAGCTTCTGACCTAATGGTTAAGTACTTGACTGCCAAATATATATTAAAGTCAGTGAGGCAAAAGCTTTAGAGTAGGACTGTATGATGCAAATACGTATTAAGAGTCATCTCATGGGATTCTTTGAAAGGAAAAGAGAATTTGGTTGTGAAATGGAAATGAAGTTTTAGAGGATAATAGCATTTATGAAGTAAAAAAAATGGAGTGTTTTTGTATGTGTGAAATTGAGAATTGATAGGCATTGGCAAGCAAATCATAAATATTTGAAGTCAACTACAAGATATTAAGTTGTAGGAATTGGAAGCATCAGAACATCGGTATTGGACAGTTCAAAGAAATCTCAAGATCAGCACATACACACACATTTGTACATTGACCCATAAATGCTGTTTGTTTTTAATATATTGATAGATATGAATTAATGATATACAGTTCTATGATGATTTATTCAAATCACTTTCAGACCTCTATTTTAATGTTATTTCTCTGGTATTTTCGATTTCTGATTTATTTACCCCTCTGCAAATTTTTCTTTTTTCTTTTTTTTTTTTTTAAAGAATTTTTTATTTTATTTATTTATTTTTCTTTTCTTGTTTCAGAACCTTTGTTTGTTTATTCACTCATTTTTATGGTCGGCTCAGCCCACCCCAAGGGCAGGGCTGGTGCAGCATGTGGTGCCACGGATCAAACCACGGTCCCTGAAGCCACCCAAGCTTCCCCAAGCAGTCGCTTTAGACCACTGAGCCATCCCGCCAGGCCCCTCTGCAAATTTTTCATAACTCATGTGCTTGCATAAAATTTGTATCATGTAACTGTGCTCCAAAAGCTTTTAGCAGTATAATACTGTTTTTCTGCTCCTGAGAATGACCTGCAATATTTGGTTATTATTTGCTACATTAGGTCAAGCAACAGTGTAAACTATTGACTGAAGTTTGACATTTAAAGATTCTTTAATAAAGGACACAAAAGCCCAATTCTACAGGAATTCTGCAGTGACCAGAAAGCAAATATACCTTACCGTCTTTCCTGGATTTCTCTTAATACATATTTGAAAGAGTGCACGATTTTAAAGAGAACTGATAACGTTTCTCTCTTCCCAAAAAACATTATAATCTATTAGGCTTATAGTAGATATGAACATGAAAAAATGAAATCCTTACTGAATAGATGCTAGTACAACAACTCTCCAGGAATGAAACTTTTTTTTTTTGTCTTTTTGAGACAGGGTCCTGGCATGCAGTTCAGGCTGGCCTTGAGCTCACTTTTGTAGTACAGGCTCGTCTCAAACTTGCACTGATCCTCCTGCCTCAGCCTCCCAAGTGCTGGGATTACAGGCGTGCACCACCATGCCCGACTAGGAATGAGACATTTTAAAATACAAGTTTTAGAAGAAATGTGCTCAGAAATGCATTTTGCTGTTCCCTCATAACAAGAAGGTAACTGTAGAACTTAGAAATGAAAATTTCTTCCATTTAAAAACATTTTAAAATTCCAGTACACAAAATGTAAGTCGACCTACTCATGTTTTCCAGGGTAAAAACTTAGAAAGCTGTCAGGTCCTCATGAGTTTCTGCTACCCACAGCCAATCTGTCGCTAAATGTTGTGAATTCCTTTTTGTTATATGTCTTAATAGCTTTGTTTATCACTTGCTAAAATGAAACCCATATGCTCTTTTCCTTACATAATTTCCCACAAAAACAGTGAATAATTTTCTACATTCTTATGTATTGTATAGATTTTCAAATAATAATTCAGAAATCATTGTTTCTTTTACCTTTTGTTATTTATTTATTTATTTATTTATTTATTTATTTATTTATTTATTTATTTATTTTTGTGCAGGGTTTCACTATGTAGCTTGGACTCTTAGTGATGCTCTCCAGTGCAGAAATTACAGGTGAGTGTCCCCACGCCTGATTCTGGTCACTAGCTCAGTGTACCTCAGAAGGGGGCTGGCAGGGCATGTGATGCTGGGGATCGAACCCTGGGTCCTGTGCTTGCCTAAGCAGGCATTTAGTCCACTGAGCTATCTTGAAGACCTCATTCTGTTTCTTTCAACTTGTACATTTGTATATACCAAGGTTTGTGCATGTTGTTGAAGACTAATTTTACTTGATAAGGTGTAATAATTTAGACATGAAAAATATACAGTAAATGCACAAAACAGATGTGTAAAGGCAAGTCTGTGTGTGCAAAAATTAGGCACATGTGTATGCAAAAGACATTACATGATACTACAGAAATAATTAAAATGATATTTCTTAAATAAAAACTGGTCATTTTTGTGCCATAAGCTATCACTGGAAACTTCACAATTTTATTTACTTCCTAAATAGCATTGCCCTGCTTAATTTAAATCATCAGCCTTGATCTAACCAATTTAGAGCTTAACAAATTCACCTTTATATTCTCAATAAAATGGACAAGATTAAATCTAATAATACAGTAGTCTATAAATAGTTTGATTTATTTTCTAAAAACCCCTAACAAGAGATACAGAAGGAAAAAGCATAACTCTATATTTTAGAGGTATAAATTCCTTGTAAGTGTATCACTACATCATTTTCCATGTATAACTTTAATCAGGTATATATTGAATGTAATCATTATGTAATACCAACATGTACTACTAAAATACATAACATATATATATATATATATATATATATATATATATATATATGGATATACAATGAAGTAGTCAAATTAATAGTTTATGCCCATGAAATGGAAACTTTCTGTGCCAAAACCATTCTGCTAGAGCAACAGGATCTGTAGTAACTCAGCAGCCCTGCCCCTTTCCTATTCCTGGGCTAATGACAAGCTTAGCTAACAGATCGCCGTGCTTTCCACCCAATGCTAGGTGAGATCTTCTCAACATCATATTTAAAAAGGTAACCCAAGTTAATGAAAATGACACTCAAGCTTATTACTTGCTTTGGTTTAGTTTCTATTTTATTTTCTTCCTTTCTTTTCCATCCAGAGTGAGCTAAATTAAATCATATTGAAATTCACCTTCAATATGATAAGAAGGCATTTCTAAAAGTGATTGCTTAAAACTGATGATTTTGAGTATAAGAGAGTCCAGTTTGAGGACTACATTGAAACTTGATTGATACCCTGCAGTTTTCTACTTTGGCCTAATGAACTCACTGACTTTAGTAAGTAGTTCTGAAGACACCATGTCCTCAGCATTCTGGCAAGCCCACAATACTTCTGCTCCTTCCTCCTACGTGTCAGTTTGGGCTGCAACATGCACGACAAAAATCGCAATTGTCTTTCTCTGTTACAAATTCATATGGGAAGTGTGAGTACAAAATTAGGGGTGAAAAGCCTTAAGCTTTTGCAGCAGAAAGATATATCTTATGACTATCTTCTTGAAATTATCCATCAGAGAGTATTTCTTCAGCTTGAGGATATATTGAAACTACTTGCTTGTGATACCAGACTTTTTGGACAAACTTTCAGGATATATGCATATTTGTAGAAGTCCTAATTCATAACTATTAAATAAACAAATAAAATTCTAGCTAGTGCATCTAATTTAGGCAGAGGTCACTTCGAATACAGTCAGGAAAGGACAATATGAAGAAAATGCACTTAAAGAAACATAATAGAATATGTCCAGAAATGAAATGTCTCTCAAGAGAAACAACTCAAGATCTTCAATCATCTTGTTTTTCTCCATTCGATCTGAATAATTATTTATAGGAACATTTCAAAATATGTATCAGAAACAAAAATAATTAACAGAGTGAAAAGAAATGATTTTCTAATTTTTAATACTACCATGGCATAGAAAATTGAATTAAGGTGGTCACAGCATCAAAAGGAAATAGGGCACCCACTAAGAGGAAAATTAAAACAGGACAAGAAGATGGAAGTGCTGAAAGTCAAAATAAGACAGTAGTAGAGCAGAGACATTTGAGGAAAAGGTAAACTCTGATTTTGATATATAGGATGGAGGGAAAGAAGCTGAATGTGATTAATGATGTTGTTTTAGCAACAGTGTCACACGTTAGAGGCAGCTTTCAGAACTGCTTGGAAAAGATTGTCAAGAAAGGTGTTCTGTGTGGGAATTGAGAGATGTTAAGATATAGGAATACAAGGTCAGAAGAGATCTTAGCAGTACAACTCCAGATTTTTAAAATATCATATTTTGGATAGCAGCCTGGGTGTTTGAAAGAGACACACCTCACCATTATCATTATTAGTTCCTGCTGAGAAGGCAAGGAAAAATTGAACAGGAAAGGTATTTTCCAGGAAATTAAAAGTGAAATAAGATAAATGAGAAGATGTGAGAAAGAGACAAACACAGAGGCTTTCCTTTAAAAGGTAGAAGTCTACCTGAAATATTCTTTGTGTGTGTGTGTGTGTGTGTGTGTGTGTGTGTATTATATATGTATATATATATATATATATATATATATATATATATATATATTCTAAAAGTAAGTTAAAACTTGTAGAAAAATCATACAGGATACTTTTTTATAAGCAGATGAATTGAAATAGAGAGCTACACAATTTCTTAAAGTTGAAATAATAAATTAGTTTGATTTATGAAGGTTTAACTCATGTTTCTGTTTTAAAAAATGAGGAATCTAAGTTTGTCTTCTCAGACATGAAATGAAAATACCGAAAATTATGTTTTCTGACTTGTACATTTACATGTACATTTTTTTTTGAGACAGGGTCTTGCAATGTAGTTCAGGCTGGCTTTGAGCTCAATTTGTAACACAGGCTGATCTTGATTTTACAAAATTTCTCCTGCCTCAGCCTCCAATGTGCTGGGATTTCAGACATGCACCACGGCGCTTGGCTTACATCTACATTTAAACAAATTGGCTGTTTCTTTAGAAACTATTTGTCTTTCTTTCAATTCAAATAATTAAATATACTACAAAGAGCCTTCAACTCAAAGCCTCAGCTGGGCTTTATTTTAAAAACACATATACATATGGACTCTGAGGTTGTTTTTTTATTTTACTGATTCATCAAATCAAAAGATTAATTTATCCTTAAATAAACTGAGGTCATAATGAAATATTCATACATTTTTTTGTCTTTTTGAGGCAGGGTCTCGCTATGCAGTTCAGGCTGGCCTTGAGCTCACGTTTGTAGCCCAGGCTGGTCTCGAACTCGCACCAATCCTCCTGCCTCAGCCTCCCAAGTGCTGGGATTACAGGTGTGCGCCACAACGCCCGGCTAGCATACATTTTTGAATAGATTGAAAAGTAGAAAAAGCACCTTAAGCTCCAGCCATTATTCATTGATTTATGTATCCACTCCAAACATTAGCTACTTGCAAAGAGTCAGGTGCTGGCATTGCATCTGTGACGAAAACTAAAATCAGCCCTGTTCTCTTATCAGCTATTGGTACAGTTAATAAGCAACCTATTTCTCAAAAACCTTAAACATTCCTTCTGTGGTCGGAAATAATGCTTGAATAATTTCTGTTGAAGAATGTTAAAAAGATATTATGGGGACTGAGGTTATAGCTCAGTGGTAAAGCTCCATGTAGTACATGTGAGGTCCTGGGTTCCATTTTCAGAACCATAAAAAGTAAATAATAAAACAAAAATTTTAAAAAAGCATGCTTGTGGAAACTGAAATATGTTCTTCTGTTTATTTTTACTGGTATTATTTCATTCCTTTTTATGCAAATAAGAGCTTTATACATTTGTCATTATACAAGTTCAGGAAGAACTTGTTCACAGAAAATATACAGTCAGACCCTGGGACTCAACTCCTTTGGACATAATCAGATTTGGACTGGATGTGCTTTGATCTGAAAATTTGGTCCAGTGCTTGCCTTTTGGGTACACAATGCAGAAGCTGGAAATTGCCATTGTCCATTGCCTAGTGATTCAATACCTTTGCCAAACAAAACAGTGTCTGGAACTCATAGTTTATGGTACTTATTTCATATCTCAGAGCTGATTAAAGGTAGGTAAGGCGCTTTCCCTGTAAACTGAATGGATTCAGCAAGTCGCATGAATGTGCATCCTTAAATGTAAGTGTTAAGTAGTAGTGTTTAAATTTATTTTATTCAATTTGACTAACAATTATTTAACATTTTCATCTTCATAGTTTAAAGTCAAAATTCAGACTCACATTAAAATTGCAAATATCTGACCATGTATTCCCGCAAAATTTCCACAAGAAGTTTCATCCATCTCAAAACATAATATTTTTCTATCTGTTAAGGTCAATTTTCTATACAGAATGGTAGAATAAAATCCTGTTAAAATGTATTTGGCCTACTGAAATAATTTAGGAATAAAGTTCATGTGTGGCAAAGAAAAACAGCCTAAGTTTTATATTTGTCTTCAGATGCAAAGGTGCAAAATTTCTCTTAGTGAAACCATGCTCACAAACACCAATTCCAAAGAATTAAAGGCTTAGGTTTAAGAATAAGATGGCGCAGGAGCACTTCACATTTACTACTTTTGAATGGCGTGACCCTGACCTTGATCTTCATCATTCATTATCTGAATTACCTGGTTAATAAGGTAAAGATAATATTGTGTAGTTTTAAAGGTGTTATGCAGATTAAATAATATTTATCATATCTTTAGATTAGCATCTGGCCAAAAATAACTATTAATGGTTTGATAAAAAATAATTGGACAGGCACACAAACAGGGCTCCCTATTTGGATCACAAGTTCATGTCTATAGTCAAACACTACCATAAAATAGTAGGGTGCCACGGGAGAGGAATATCAGTGTGTGTGCGTGTGTGTGTGTGTGTGTGTGTGTGTGTGTGTGTGTGTGTGTGTGATTAGGTGTTTGAATATACTATGTAATATTCCAGAGTTCTGCATAACATAGTGAAATGAAATTGTCAGGTTAAATAAGATGCAAACTTATAGCTAAATGGATACATGCATACAATATTGAATTTAGTACAGCCAATATAATACTGAACACTTAGAAAAGAAAAATTTTACACTATGTGATTTTTAACATGTGATATCCCATCCCTAATGTAGGATTCTGTAACATTACCTAGTCTGAATTTGATTTTTTATATTCATTGTATTGTATAGAATTTCTAACAATAAATGTTCACGTTATTTTTGGAACATAATCCATTCCCTTTTAGTGGTAGTGAAATTAAAACCTAGAAAATTCTTGAGACGTAGTAGCTACTGAACAAAGTTAAATTGGGTTTATTCAGGTCTAAGGATAAATTTGTTGTAGCAAGAAGCATCAAGTTAACAAATTGCAGATAGATATATTGGCAACATAAATATAAATTACATGATTTCCCTAGAAAAAGCAGACAATCAGGTCAATTGAAGCTACAAAGAAATTGAATTGAGGAAAACAAAGAAAATGAGAAAAGTATCAGAATTATTATAGGATCCCACAGAGTCCACTGAATTATATTAATAAGGCCATGATAATGGCTGCGGTCCTCACAGTATTACTGAAGGAGGAAAATTTTAATGGTAATAGGGATAAATCAGTGGGAAAGTAGGAAAACATTATTATAGTTCCTAAATAAAATAATTGATATTAGGGGTGATGATATCAAATTAAAGAAGCACACAAGAGTTGTTGTAAAAGTTTAAATAACTGCTAAAGAATATAGAAATGCTTGAATGTGTATCAAATTTTGAAATAAGACGGAATCTATTCTATACTATACAAGACAATTTTCTTAAGGAAGTTTTGATTATCTTGTAGTCAGCAGACCTTTAGAATTTTTTTTTCATCAGATCTCCCTTGAACATTATTGCAGCCACTTAATTACATAAATGTGTATATTATCCAATGAACAGAAAAACAAATCATTGTTCTCATCATTTCAACAAAACTCATGATTATATAAAGCTCTCTCAGAATTCCAAGTGCAATGCATTCACGAAAATCAATGGCTAGAAAGTGTTACCATGAAGGAAGCTCATTTAGTTATCATGATTAGAGTTAATTTTCTGGACACTAAAGCCACTGAGGTAATGCAAATTTTCATCATGCCTTAGCATTATTAAATTATTGTTATCAATAATTTGATTAACAATATTTATATAATATTTATAAAAATATTTATATAATAATAGATTCTTTTCTGAATCCAGTCAAATGATCTAAAATATGTAGATGAGTTTAAACATATTTAGATTGTGAGCTACAGAAAAATAGATGCTTCCTTCTTGGAAATAACTAGCAAATTAAAAACTAAACTCTAAGATCATACTATATGGTACCATGTTCGTGAACCATGCTTGAATTTTGACATTCGCTAGCTCAAAATTTGGCTTAATATTTTCTCAAACTATTCCATTCTTCAAATTGTTTGTTATTTATTATTAAATGATTAATGACATATGTATCAATAACAAATGGAAACTCTTAATGAGTTGAGTGATGAGGGACAGAATAAGAAGAAAGCACTCGATTAATGAGACAAAGTAAGTAGAAGGTTCTCTGAACCGACTTCCAAGTAACCATACTCTGTTTAGCCATCTCACTGTATTAAAAAAAGCATACATTTCTTCTGAAAAGTATGCTGGTTAGCAGTATAGTTGATGCTTTTGCATAAAACAGATGCCTGATTAAGTTCAAGAGATCTGCCCCTATAGTTGAGTACTAACTCAAACCCATAAATGAAGTGATAGTGATTCTTATAGTTATTTTATATAGTTACTATTATTTTGTTTTTAGACAAAGACTATCAATGATCAAACTAATTTCCTTGAAGATGACAGGGGCTTTGTAGTTCCCAAGTATTGATACCTACATTTTAAAAGCTCAGTGGCCATATGTTTCAAAATAGACATTATAGATGTACTTGCTGTTATAAACAGGAAAATCACTTCACTCCATTTTAGCATTTTTTTACTAGTTGTGTGCTTTTAAGATTTCAGGACATTTTTATTATATTTATGAATACTTATTAAAAACACTACTGTTTTATTGTGGAATAGACTTAGAATTTTTATCAAAAATGAGTTGAACAGGGCCCGGCGGGATGGCTCAGTGGTCTAAAGCGCCTGCTTGGGGAAGCTTGGGCAGCTTCAGGGACCCCGGTTCGATCCCCGGCACCACATGCTGCGCCAGCCCTGCCCTCGGGGTGGGCTGAGCCGACCATAAAAATGAGTGAATAAACAAACAAAGGTTCTGAAACAAGAAAAAAATAAATAAAAATAAAAAAGAAAATGAGTTGAACATATTGGCTGAGACTTATTTCGGGGCCTTTTTACAGTTATATATTTTGGCACAGGGTCTCACTATGCAGCTCACATTTGTAGCAGTCCTCCTGTTTTCAGCCTTTCCAGCGCTGGGATTATAGGCATGCACCACCACATCCATACTCTTGTTTGTTTTGGTTGGTGGACTTATTGAAATTCTTTACACAAAAATTATATCATCTGCAAAGGCAGATAGATTTTCTTCAAATCTTTATGCTTTGTAAATAATTTTCTTGCCAGGGGACACCCATTTGGGACCCCCCTCCTATCCATCTCTCGGACAGGAGCGTTCTTTCCCTCAATAAATATGTTCTGCTCATTAAAAAATAATAATTTTCTTGCCATACAGTATTGATGAGAATACTATCATCTGAAAAAAATGGTTGTTGAACTTAAGAAATAAGTACTAAGCCTTTTAGCAAAATGTACAAGGTGATGTGAGACTATGGTATATCGTTTTTACTGAGTTGTACAAGTATTAAATTTTTATAAATTTATGAATGCTGAATTGTAGTAAATTATTTTCTTAGTGAACTGATACAGTTGTCTGATTTTTTCGTTTCAGCTTGTTTATGTGATAGATTACAGGGACTGATGCTTAAAATTTTAGTCCAGCAACTGACTTCATTAGAGACATTTATGTTTATGGTTATTGTTATTGCTACATGATATCTTTAGTTTTGCTAAGAGCCAGGATGCCAAAAAATATACATGAGATGTGGCTTCTTTCATTTTCTAGAAAAGTGTTGATAGGACAAAATTAATTATTCTTTAAATGTTTGGAGAAATTCTGCAGATAATTTCTGTTTTTCAGTTTTAAAATTGCAAATAGAAGTTTTTAAGTGGTTATAAGGCCACTCAAATTGTATATATCATCTTTTGACTCTGAGATTTCAAGAATTTGGCCCATTTGTTTTAAGGAGAGTCAATGTAAAGTTGTTTGGAATATTCCATATTATCCTGTTAATGATTGAAGGATCTGCGATGGGATTTCCCACTTCATCCTTCATATAAGCAGTTTGAGTCTCTATCTTTTGATATTTGTTACTCCTTGGCAGTTATATAGGATATGGCTATGTTTAAAAGAAATTGAAGCATTTCAGCAAAGTCACATCTCTAAAAAGGAACCAGAATTCAGCTGTTAGGAAAATGGATATTCTTAAGAGATCAAAAATATTCATGTTCATATTTACTCCATCAATATGCATATGTCTAGATCCCTTCATTAATGAGTTATAGTTCTCCAGGTTTATTATGTAAATTCAAAAGCATCCAAAGTTATCAAACTAACCTGTGATTTTAGAAAACCCAGGAAATTCAGCACTCACTCTAAAATCTGTCTCAGCTGCCTGAATGTCTCAGAATGGAAATGTAAGAGATAAGACCTACTTACTGGAGGGAAGTAGTAGGAGAATTTATCTTGACCCATTCTTTGGTTTAAAACCTCTAGGGATTTAAGAGAAAAAAGAAATTCAAGATATGGCTTAGTTTTAATGTTAATGCTATGGTACAGCTGGGACTTGTCCTACATTTTTTGAGAACTCTAATTTCTGAAAACTAGATCCCAGCATTTTGAAAGTAGAAATGGGACCTCTGAAGCTATATCTTTTATAGTTTTTTATTTATTTCTTTCTTTTTTTGGCATTTGGTTATACTCTATTGAATTGTCCTGATTCTTTTTCACTTATGCGTAGGTCATTCTTAATTTTCTTGAAACAAACACCTTCTCTGTAAGTATCACTACCTTCCCTCAAATTTCCCACAGTACCATATCTTGTGATTTCAGTAAATCATTCAAAATATATAAGAAATATGTTCATAAATTAATGCTGCAGATTATCAAATTAGAATAATCAGACTTGTCCTGGAAGAGACCTAGACATTTCCTTGAAATAGAAGAGGAAGTGAAAGTGTATACAAAGGAAGAAAGGGCAGAATGTGGTAGGTAATGAACTGACATTTATAAAATGCCTTTTTACATTGTTTATGCTATGGTTCATACACTGTGAGAGATAGTTAGTAATCCTATTTTATAGATAAACAAAGCTATAGATATACTATATACTCCATTTCCAAACTGGCATTTTAATTCAAATCATCCAGGTGTTTCTCTATTGAGGTAAAGAGAAATGTATTAAATCCACAGTTCAAAATACGAGAAAGTGAAAATGTAAGGGCATATGAAAGCCAAGACAAAAATTTGAAATATTAAATAAATTACTTAACAAAAAATTTACTGAGGGTCTCCTATACATTAGGCAATGTTCTAGTCACTAGAGCTTTGATATTTTAAGAAAATGTGAATATAGTCCCTTTATTTTCACAATTCTCACACTATTCATGAAGTGAAATTTATAGAAAAGACTGAAAATTTTTCAAGCAGCATAATAAATATTTGTTTATTCATTTATTCATGCATGGAGGACAGAAAATTTGGGTGTTTGCCATGACAAGTAATTAAAATTTCGTTCATCTTTCCATTTATGACCAGTGATGATGTACATCTGGAAAGAACTAACCTAACCATGCCTGTTCCTTGATATCGACAGAGTTTTATTGGAATAAACATCCAATAATAGATAAAGGAGAAAAGAAAGAAGGAGCAATTTGGTCCTTTCTGTTCCCTCGCTCACCACCGAGCATTGTGAATAGCCCTAGACAATCAAACAGTCTAGCAAAGGCAACTTTCATGGAAGAAATGCTATTAGAAAAGATTACACTTCAAAAGTGGCGAAAAATAAGAACTTATTTTCTGTGTAGTACTTTAGAAAGAAGTATTTCACCAAGAGAAAAAAATGATTAGTCTAAAATTAATAATTTTGTCAATAGAATGTAATAAAATATTAAATATTATGTGTACTTACCTAGAAATAGTGCAAACTTAAAAAATCACAAGAAGATAAAATAAATGAAGAATATAATAGCATTTACATTTAAACTCTTGCTATAGGGTATAACCAAAAATCATCACTCCTTTTTTGGGGGATGACTCAAGCTGTCTTAAGGGTGGGTCTGGGGATCAAACCACTGTCCCCTGTGCCTGACTAGAATTCCATGCATAGGTGCCTAAACCACTGATCTAACCTGCAAGACCCCACCCCGCACATAACTCCTCCTGGAGGTACAAAAATTTAGTCTACATAGACTGAGCTTTAGACATTACTAAAGGGTTTTACTTAGCACTATTTTTAACTAGAAAAAGCATATTTATTCAATTTTCATATCACTATTAGGAAAGCCACCTTGACTCAACCAAATCTTATTTAAAATCACTAATTTAGTTAATAACATATTAGCAGGTTCCCAAAATTAAGTTTCTAAGTCTACTTACAGAAAAAATTCTTCAATTGGAACCCACAGATGTTTGAACTATCTGCAATGTATGCAAAATTGTATGTTTGTTTGTGTGTACATTGTTCTCCAGGATACAGTCACTGCTCATACTAGATTTTCACAAATAGATCTAATTGAATAAATATACATGTCCACCCACCAACATAAAACTACTAGTTTATAGTTTTAAATTTAAATACTTGCCAGATGTATATGATCTTTAAATTGTTTTAATAAAAGTTCATTTATATATCCCTATTTAACTTGATGAATATAGACCTTCACACTGTTCTGTGCAACAGAAATATACAGATTCAACATTAATGAATGAATTTTTAAAGAATCATCCTCAATGGCAGAATAAATATATTCATTATTCTTCTTCTCCATATTAAAATATATAAAAGTATCTCAAAAAATGGCATATTCATGCTGATTTAATAGAATGTTACCTGAGAATATTTGGTTGAATGGCAATGTTATTAGATACAAGATTTCTCCAAGGAATTTGACAATCCAAGGAAAATTATAATTATTAACAAATTATTCCAGTGTGTGAAGAAAAAGCCACAATTTATCATTTCCTAGGTCTCAGTTATTATGTATATAATATAATATACTCAGATAATGCACATACTGATGCTACATTAAATAAATCTCTGAATGCCTATCCTAAAAAGCACTGAAAATGTAAGATGCTGTGTTAAAAATAAGAGGTCAGAGCAAAAGGAGCTACGATGCTGAATAATTGCCTTCTATTTCTAAGGGCTTTCATATATGTTGTTAAACAATGTATACACATAAAATTTAATATAGATCTATATATGCATCAGGCACTAGCACAAAGTTGGACAAGAGGACGACAAGGAGAAAGAGAAGGATGAGAAGAGCAGAAGAAAGTGAAGGAGGAGGAGGAGGAGCCACCCTTAGGTTCTTGGGCAGAGGAATTTCAGGACTCCTTGCAGCTGACAATCACAGGAAAAAAAACAAAGAGAGTGGAAGATAGCAACTTTTCTTAAAGACATTGTTATCTGTTTTGAAAAAAAACTATCAATGGTGTGTCTTCTGTGATTATGTAGGATGGTGAGGGGAAAGGAATTTAGTGAAAAAAAGATGTTGCTTTGATATGTTTGAGAATTCTTTTCTTTGTCTTTTTGAGACAGGGTCTTGCTATGCAGTTCAGGCTGGCCTTGAGCTCACTTTTGTAGCCCAGGCTGGTCTCGAACTCGCACCAATCCTCCTGCCTCAGCCTCCGGAGTTCTGGGATTACAGGCGTACACCAACATGCCTGGCTTGTTTGAGAAATTTAAGTACACAATAAGTTCGATTTTTATGACTGTTGAAAGTGTCATTCTTGTTATTGTTTCTTTAAATGTAGCATCTGTCTAAAATAGATTGGATGAATCTCTATATTTATTAAGATTACATTTGCATATTTTAACAGTGTAATATTTAACAGCCAAATGAACGATTAGCATGAAAAGTTTAGAGGAGGAAACATCTAGTTCTAGGATAGACACAGAGAACTCCATTGAGGAATTAAGTTTTAAGCTCCTTCACTGAGTACTGATAAGCCTCTAATAAAGAAATACATTTAAAGATAGGTTAAATTAGGGTGACTTAAATTTAGGTTGAAGAACATGAAAACACACGAGCATTAAGGATAATCACCTAAAGGAATATATAAAATAAATTGAGGGTTCATGCTTTAGATGTGATCTGACCCCCCGAATGTTCATATGCAAAAGCTTCGTCCTCTGATTGGCAATGTTTGACATAGTAGAAATTTTAACAAGCAGAACTTAGCACAAAGTGTACTTTGATTATCCATAGTGCTTACCTCTGAAGGTATTAATATACACATCATGGAACTTGGGTTATTTCCCACATACTCTGGATATTATAAAGCAACAAGTGTACCTTCCCAATATTATGACTTCTGAACTATTACCATGTGTTATGGTTTATGTCTACTTGTCTCCCCAAAGCCTCATGCAGTCATGGGCGGAGACTTCTATAGATTGAGACTTGACTCATGAGTCACTGGGATTTTTTGTTTTGGTACTGATCTAGAGTTTGAGACTTCATCCATGATCACTTGAATTATGTGTTTTAAGTACTGCTGGGATTATAGGGGTAGCCTAGGGCAGACAGGCTGAGGCAGAGAGCCTGAATGTAATATAAAGAGACAGAGAGACAGACTAGTACTGTTGCTCTCTGCTCCCCTGGTTGGCCGGTTGCCTCTGTCGCCATTGTTGCTGTTCTGCTGCCATGAACTGCTGCTCTCAACCATGTGCCCCTCAGCCTTGGATCCAGCTGAGTATGGACTGAAATTTCCAGTAACTAAGATACCATGTGACCATACCATCTCACATGGGCTCCTGTCACAAAGGCTCCCAGCAACTGGGATGTTAGCACCCTATTCCTGGACTTTTAACCTATGAGTATATAAATTCCTTTTGAAATAACATAGCCAGCCTCAGGATTTCCACGATTACAACCAGAGTATACTGATACAATGACCACCTCGAAAATTCTCTCATACTTGTTCAACTGTTTAAAAACAAGTATTTTTGAACTTTTAAGCTTTTACATTGTATATCTTCTAATAGTAGGCATATGTCAAAAGAAACTAAACTAAGCAGTAGTCAAAATGACTATTGCATTGCAATGCCCCAGACTGGCATCCTCAAAGATCTATTTCGAGAATTTTCTGACTTCCCTCAGATTTTAAATAGCTTTCTTCCTCATCTGTGCCCACTTCCAATGCTATCCTTCCTCCCTTGTTATTTATAAAGGTTATTTGTCTATGTGCTGGGAGGGGAACAAGAGAAGATTAAATATTTTCAATTCCTATATCAGAGAATTCCTGCATGTGTCATCAGAACAATCAAAATACCCATCTGATTTTGGGAAGAGCAGCAGGCAAAAAATTGCACGCTTCTCATCTTGTGAAACTTGTAAGACATTTGCTCTTTGCATACAGAAATAACTGAAGAAAAATCTTCCTCTGTGACTTAGAAATCATTCCATGTGGGAATATTGAAGGACTTGTAGTTGTGAGAAGAGAAATGAAGAAATAAGTAGTTGTTTTAAGGAAAGCTATAATCAGCACAGAATGCAGAATGGTGTCCTAAAATTAATAATAGTAAGTCTATTTATTCCTATTATGCCCAAGGCACTTGTCTGGTATTACAGGGGCTAAATGGAAAACAACTATATTCTGCCTAGGGAAGGAGGGAATGGAATAACTTATTGAGTATCTATTACAGGCATTGCATTTTATATTTACACCATCCAGTGTTCAAGGTATTATTATGACATAGGGAATATTATTTTCAATTTTCAGGGCAGAAGTGTAATGAAGTGAAAATAACATTGACTTTAGAGTTAGATATACTTGAATATGAAGCACCAATAAGCCACTTAACTGTTCTAAAGAAGACATTTAAACTCTTTTAGATTTAGTTTTTTCACTAATCAAACATGGAAACATGACCTTCCACTGTCAATGTGCAAATACTGGTTCTGCTCTGTTCTCCAGTTATCTTCCCTATGAGAACAATGAAGATAATAAATCAATCAGATGCTTTTATTGAATTAAAATACATCTGCTAGAACTTTTGCATGTGCTATCTCAATTAATCCTCTCAGGAAGCAAGTGAGGGGGAAATGTTTTTATCTCCCTGCTGTTGCAGGTGAGAAAAATAGGTCAGAGATACAAGGGTAGCTGTGTCCCATCATAAAGAGATTAAGTGGCACAGTCCCAGAATTCTGCTCTCCCAGGGATGCTTCTGCATAGGAAGAACAAGCAGCAACATCATTAGCTCACATTCAGCGACTATGTTAGGCACTTTGTCATCTCTGGGACAAATATGGGACAACGGCATCTTGAAGGATGAGAGGCTCATTCAGAACACAGTTTCAGATGAGTTGAGTTCATACTTGACTACAAGCAATTGTGGCATAACACAGGGCTTGGTAGAGGAATCTCCTTGCCCCATAGCAGCCAACAAACAGACAGGCAGTGGAGTAGGAGCTGGGGACAAGGATCTGAAGAACTTTCACTTCACACCCCACCTACCCCCATATCCAACCCAGCCCCAACTTCAACCTTAGGAGGCTTTGGGGAAATATTTCAGATGTCAAACATATCACAGTATAACTTAGACTCTATCATAATCACATTAATTTAATGAGCTTATTTATTTCACACATAACATTTATGAGAAATGTAGGGATCATTCTCAATTTATAGAAGTGCATATGCAGTACAAAAATTAATAGTAGATCCATAATTTGAAATAAAGAGCCCTTTACCATGACTACCTGCTGATTTAGTCATTTCTGTCATTAACAATTATGAGACCTTGTGCATGTCACTTAACATTTCATTGATTTCAGAATTTTTATACATAAAAGGTTGGTACAGACTGCATAATTTTAAGAACTTTAAACTGTGAAACTTATAGACTTTCAATTTTATTAGGTTCACTTATACACCTGCCATGCTTCCTATTTAATGCAGTGCACATATGCAGCTCTTCCAAAGCAGTCAAAGGTCAAACTCACTTTCTGTCCATGATTCTATCTTTTAAAATCAATCTTTCTAAGGCTGGCCATATATGTAGCTCAGCAGATTAACGCACCTGCAAGCTGCTGTAGGTGCCAAGGGGTATGTTCTGGAGGGATGCTGTGCCGATCCCGCCCCCACGTTGCCTGAGGTGTGGTGGTGCATTCCTATAATCCCAGGTCTTGGGAGGCTGTAAATAGGCATTTCAATATGAGTTTGATCTAGTCGTGAGACCATGAATACCCCGTAGACCCTTCCCTAAAATACAAAATGTCAATTAACACAATAATTTTTTAAAAAATATTTTTCATCTGGTTGTGATGGCACACACTATAATCTCAGCACTCAAGAGGTAAAGGCAGGAGGAGTGCTTTCAGTTCAACACCAACCTGGGCTACAAAGTGAGCTAAAGTCTACCCTGAATAGCATAACAAGACCCTGTCTCATAAAGACAATGTGAAAAGAAAAATCAATCTTTTCCTCTCCTTATTCATTCATGTTACTTGGCTACAAGCAAATGCAGCATAGCACAGGGCTTGGTGGAGGAAGCTCCTTGATTCAGAGCAAGCTACCAGTTCCACCGATATGTGTCCCTACCTGAAACACTTTCTCTGGATCTCTTCAATTTCAAGTATTCTATTGAGCCAAACTCTTCCTCATGTCCACTTTAATCGCTGCCAACATAATTGTTTGAGTGAATGTTATCTAGTCTAGTGTTGTATGAATCTATGCCATACCCTATTTCTGTACAATACTTTTTTAGCTCCCAGATTTCTAATCTGGAGGATTCTGCTTCTGAATTAGACTTGAACTAATTTAGAATGTCAAGAGGTTTGTGTCCTGAAAAACTCCCTGAGTCAGAAAAACACATATTTTATATAAATAGAATCTCAGATGAAATAGAGAACAGAATGTAAGCATTGGGACTAAATATGATTTTATGATTTCAGCTCATACTAGAAAGAATGCCTATATCAACAATTTTTTAAAGCTGAGATATCCTGTATCTTAGTATTATTAAATGATTATTTAAAATTTAACTATACAAGTCTACCTTTTCTGTTGAGTTGCTTCTGTGAAAATATTTGATGCCTTTCAGTACATTTATTTATTTATTTATTTTTGTCTTTTTGAGACAGGGTCTCACTGTGCGGTTCAGGCTGGCCTTGAGCTCACTTTTGTAGCCCAGGCTGGTCTCGAACTTGCACTGAATCCTCTGCCTCAGCCTCCCAAGTGCTGGGATTACAGGCATGCGCCACCATGCCCGGCTTCCTTTCAGTACATTTAAACTTTACTTAAAATACAAAAGAGAAAGCAACCAATAACGAACTGGTTTTTGGTGGGGCCATAGGGTCAAAGGAACCACTCACCACTGCTGGTGGGAGTGCAGACTGGTGCAATCACTGTGCAAATCAGGGTAGAGAATTCTCAAAAAATGAAACTAGACATTACCCTTTGACCCAGCCATTCCCTTTCTTGATATCTTGCCAAAGCAGTTAAGACAAGCCACAGCAATGAACACATATCCATGCTTATAAAAGCAGTTTGATGGGCACTTTGAAACAGCATAAATGCCCATCAACTGATGAATGCACAAAGATTTTTTTTTATACAATGGATTATTACTCTGCCATCCAACATGGCAAACTTGTGATACTTCTAGGTAAATGCTCCTCGAGATCATATTTTGCAGTGAAACAAATAATACACATTTAAATATGGAATTGTTTCTCTTGTGAGAGAAATCAAGAGTAAATAAAGATCAAAATGTACAAAAGATATTGTTCAACAGGGAGAAAATATTCAAATGAGAAGGGAATGTAGGGAAGGGGAGGAAGAAAGGAAGGGAAAAGAAATATAAAGAGAAAAGGAGGAAAATGGAAATGAAGATTTTTGTAAATAAAAGGGAAGAAGGGTTGAGAAATAAGGAAGGGGATAGAAAAAAAATAAAACTATATTATGTACAGTTATAAATCCTCTATGAGCAATGTGATAATTATGTATATCTGAATTGTAGCAACAAATTGAATTTAAAAATTAAAAACAAAACATATAAAAGAGAACTCATTCCTTACATGGGACTCACGATGCCTGGAATTTTCCCCTTTTTTTCTGACTTTCACAGATTTGAATAGTGACATTCATAGAACAAATGAGAGATTGTCAAAAAAAAGTTCCATAATTTTTAATGTAGCAGGCTTCCGTGTATTTCAGGTACTGAAAACTGTGCCCAACAGTGTTTCTATGTATGTCAATGTGCATGTGTATGTGTGTGTAAGTATATCTGTATATATGCACTAGAGGTCTTTCTGGACTATAGCATTCAGTGAAAGAAGAGTGGGCAGAAATGGAAGATATAAAACATAACTATCATTTCATTTGTTACAGCATTTGAAAATGTTGGTGATTATTACTGATACATTCTCAACAAGCTGCTAAGCCATTGCTGTTATCTACATCTCCCAAGCCCTTGCCTTTATACAACACGGCTGTCCAAATAAATCAATAATATAGAGCCTCAAACTGAATACTCTGTGCCATATTATTCACAAACACATTCCTGCACACTATTATCATATATGTGGATGTGCCTGAAATTACTAATTTCTTTTTCTATTTTCTAATTTATTTTTTCTTTTACAAACTTTGAACAGAAATACTTTCCAAATTATTGGAAGTTTTTAATATTCATTCAGAAGGTGATTCAACTGTAGGAAGAAGCTTTTAGCATTGTGAAATTCTGTATTTAACCATTTTTTTTCTCAGCAATTCTTTTAACTTCTGTAATCTTGAAGAAGAAATCATACCAAATGATAATCAAGAAAGACATTAGATTCTTAAAGTTATAAAGGCAATACTGCTCTAATGTAAGTATACATAGTACAAATAGTAGTACAATATAAATATCCATAATCAAAATTGTGACTTAAGATGAGCTATGCACAAAATATTTCCAGTCTTGTGTCCTTGAAAGTATGATAGGGGGCTAGGGAGATAGCTCCATAGCACAAGTGCCTTCCTGGCAAGTGCAAGGTCCTGAGTTCGAACCCCAGTCCCGCCAAAAAAAATATGACAATTCATGAATTTTGTTTAGCTGCTTATGAATAAAGTTTAAAAAAAAACAAAGTTTTTTTAAGTAGGCATATAACGTTAAAAGGAACAATTTAAATTAGTGGTTATATTTCAGACATTTTCTTTATATAGAATATTAGGACAAATGCTATGAATGAGACCAGAATTTTCCAGGTTTGTAAATGTGGGAACAGTGTAGACTTGCTGATGTTAAAAGTAACCTGGCAAACCTGGAGTGGTGGCGCATGCCTATAATCCCAGCACTCAGGAGGCTGAGGCAGTAGGATCGGTGAGAGTTCGAGACCAGCCTGGGCTACAAAACTGAACTCAAGGCCAGCCTGAACTGCATGCCAGGACCCTGTCTCAAAAAGACA
>PVJA010016701.1:0-42977 GCA_004027025.1 Myocastor coypus
GAAGAAGAAGAAGAAGAAGAAGAAGAAGGAGAAGAAGGAGAAGAAGAAGAAGAAGAAGAAGAAGAAGAAGAAGAAGAAGAAGAAGAAGAAGAAGAAGAAGAAGAAGAAGAAGAAGAAGAAGAAGAAGAAGAAGAAGAAGAAGAAGAAGAAGAAGAAGAAGAAGAAGAAGAAGAAGAAGAAGAAGAAGAAGAAGAAGAAGCAGCTCTCAGGCAGCACCCATTAGAAACCCACCCTCCCAATTCTATATCTCACACCACATCTGGGTCTAAATGGCCTACAAAAGTGGTTGCCAAAACCCCAGGGCATCAACAAGTACAGGGTAAGGGCCTGTTAAGAACTGCTTCCCATAGTGACAGGTGAACCCTTAGCAAGGTGAGTGCAATTTCATCTCTATTTACAGCTGCTCCCCACCCCTCACACAACTACCTGAACTCCACTTCCTAGTAGATCATGCCAGTATTCAATTCTCATAGGAATGTGAAACCTTCTGTGAACTGTAAATAGGATGTATTCTGGTTGCATGTTTCTTTGAATCACTCCACAATCTAACCCCCTCATTTCCTCCCTTTCTTCTGTGCAAAGCCTGTAAAATCTGGTGCCAAGAAGTCTGGAGACAGCAACACGAAGAGAAGTCTATAACAAGAACCTGAAAGTATTGCCTATTAGAAATCATCCCCCCAAAAGATTGCATTTAGCAAGTGTGTTTAGACCATGCTTCTGTATATCCAGATACACGCTAATTCTTAAGAAATGATGTTGCCTCTCTACTCAGCATAATATCTCAATTTCCAACCCCTCCAGACAGCAAGCAGGTCATGAATCCAGTCAGAGGGCTATAATTATACCACCACTTCCTTTCTGCTCTTGGAGGCAATTATCCTCCTAATGACAGAACTGCAACACATTAATGACCTACAGTATCACAACTCATCTCCCTTCCAGAAACCATAACATGCACTTAGTTTTTTTGTTGTGGTTCCTTTTGATAGTAAATAGCCAGAGACCTGTTTAGAATCATTCCATTCATTTAGTAAAATGAACCTTCACTGTGTCTCTGCTATACACCAACTTCAGGCCTGGACCATGAGAATATGAAAGCAACACCAATGTGCAGCCTAGTCCTCTGGTTCTCGGAATGAGCAGACTGCATCTATGCATGGTGCCACTTAGAAACAGCCACCATGGAACTTGCTAGTAAAAAGAGTGTGCGCTCAAGTCCCACAGCCTGGCTATGAACCTAAGCAATGTCACTTCTACACTGTATAAATACAAATAAAGCTGAGCCTGGTGGTACATACCTATCATGCTAAGACTCTAGGAAACCAAGGCAAGAGAATCACAAGTTGGAGCATAACTGGGGCAACAGAGCAATGTGGTCCTACTATGTGTCAAAATATAAGCAATAAAAGGGCTGAGGATGTAGGTCAGTCTGTAAGCCCTAAGTTCAACCCCTATTATCAAAATAACAACAACAATCACCACTGGTAATTAGCCTAAATGCTCTGTCACAGTGGAAGCAAGGAGAAGTTGTCCCTCAGAATGTCAACTGTGCTTGCACCAAGGGCCTGGCACATAGTGTGAAATCAGAAAAACAGGGGCTTCTAATAGTTATAAATGGAAATTTGCTTAGTACTGGCAAAATGTAGAACAACAGGTGGCTTAGGAATTGTTTCAAACTTTATGAAATTCCCAGGAATTATGTTACTACCCAAGTTAATAGTAACATTTTATATGAGACTCATCACCAAAATACCCAACAGGAGTCCATGCTGCCTACAGGAGATCTCTGACAATGTCTGAAGTCAGCGCTACCTGCATGGAGTGGGTAGACAGAGATCAGGAATGCTGCTAGACACCCTACAAGGTATGGGACAACTGCGACAATCAAGAGCAGCCTGCCAAAATGTCAGTACAGCCAGGGTTGCATTTCCCTCCTCTAAGGTGAAGCTGACTAAGACAGAGCTGTCCCCTGACGCGAGATGTTCCCCCTGTGGAATCATGAAACCTGGAGCAGGCATCCTCATGCTGTTCTACCCACCACGACTTGAAATTAAAGTCAAGGGTCCTGGTTTGCCAGCCCAGAGACTTTGCTTCTGCTGTCAAACTCAGGCCTTTCTGTCCTCACCATTCAATTAAGTGCAATACACTGTCAAGGGAACGGAGAGTCCTGGCTAGAGATGCCTCACCAGGGATTGACAGCCCTCTCGGCAAAATCAATTGCTGGATTTAAAAGATGGGCTCCCATTAGAATTCGGGGGAAGAGGAGGCCCCAGAGGTCTCACCAAATTACAGTGATAGCATGATATACAGCATTCATAAAATGCCTCCTAGAAATCAGCAAATGACTACAACCATCACTTTTTGTTAAATGATAGGGGGATGTACTTGAAATTTTAGGGGAAATCTCAACTAAAATTTGTTGAAATTAAAGGCTTAACTCTGTGAAATGTAAGCTAGTCTTGAAAATGCCACTAAGATGGTGAGACTCCACTACGGTAGCAAATAAATTAAGAATTAATAGAATTTTCTCAAGGCATTTAAGTCATGTGCAATTAAGTCTTTACTTTAAAAAGCAACACACTTAACAGATTCAGTTTTGTGCAAGATAAAGGGGGAATTATTCAGTATGCAACAAAGAGAAAACCTGATAACATCTGTTTAAGATCAATCAAATAAGTTTCTCTGTTTGAAGATAATAAAAGAAACATGTTAGTGTTCTGTGTTACTCAAACATGAATGGTCAAAAAAAAAAATAAAACCGTAACTTTCACTTCTGGTAAAACTAGAAGGCATCTATAATCCTACGTTATAATGTGCAAAGGCAAAAATTGATGAGAGACTCTTGAAAGACTCAGTAAAAGAAGGAAGTATACAACTCCAAGTGGTGCGCCAAGGAGAACAAGCCATGGGACTTGAGATAAAACACAGAACAGACAACTTATGAAAAGCCTAGAATCTGCATTTTTTTAAATTAAAGTTTTGTTGTTTTGTTTTGTTTTTCAGGACCAGGGATCAAACTCAGGCCCTTGTGCTTGCCAGGCAAGCACTTATTCTACTGAGCTATTTCCCTTGCCCAGAACCTGCATTCTAAGGTATTTTTGAAGGTGGCCAAGAGCAAGACTAAAACAAGAAATTGCTTCCCAACATGTTTGTATAAGCGAGTATCTAGAGCTCCACATTCTCTTACCCACTCTATAGAAGATCTGAATTTTTTTCTTTTTTTATTTATTTATTTTTCTTGTTTCAGAACCTTTGTTTATCACTCATTTTCATGGCCGGCTCAGCCCACCCTGAAGGCAGGGCTGGCGCTGCATGTGGTGCCAGGGATCGAACCGTGGTTCCTAAAGCCGCCCAAGCTTTCCAAAGCAGGCGCTTTAGACCACTGAGCCATCCCCCCTGAATTTTTTTCTTAAAAAAAAAAAATACTTAACAAGAGAGGCTCTAGAAAGTGTGACAATAGACAAGAAGAAGGCAAATGGGCTATGATAGATTTCAGCGGTTGTCACCATATTAAAGGATGAGATGTGCCAACCTTCTGTCCCCACCCATAGAGAGCGCTGCAACCAGGCTTACAATAAAATAAATAAATAAGTAAACACTATAACAGCACAGGAGACAACTTCAAATAAATAATAAGTAATAAGTAATATATCTAGAAAGATCTTGCATGAAACAAGAACAGGAGGATTTAGAAATAAAAAGAAAAATACAAAAGTTAAGTTTTTTAAAAAATCCATAGAAAGATCAGAAAAAGAAAAAATGAAATTTCACAGTAAATGAAAGGAACACAAAACTAGAGAAAAATAGTAATACAGAATGAAATCCAGAAGAACTTTAGGGGAATAAACTACCAAATAAGAAGTAAAATAATTTCACAGATATGAAATGTTTAAGCCACCAGGACACACTAAGAACTGATTAGAATAACAATATCATTGTGAAATATCAGAAATAAAGAGATGGTCCTAAAAGCTACCAAAGAGGGAACACAGGGTAACACAAAGACATGAAAGAAAGGAAGGGGAACAAAACTGACCCTAGAATTCCTAGCAACAATGTTGAAAGTTAAAGGATGGAGAAACCACGTTTTCAAAATCCTGATTCTCAAAAGCATTTCATCCTGGAATTTCATGTTCAGCAAAACTATCGATCATGAATATATTTGTGGATTAATTAAATCTTCCAGTTTTATTTATTGGGCATCATTTCCATGAAGCTACTAGAGGAAGCACTACACAGAAACAAAGCAGAACCACAAAGGATAATCTACCAGGTCCAAAATCAGGAGTTCTCCCATAGAAGAGAAAGTCCCAGGACAGCAGCTCCGTGCAGAGATGGAATGAACAATTTACTTACAACGCCATAGTTGGAGCTCTGCAAGGAATGTCTACAGAAAAAAAAGGTTAAAAAATTGTCAACAGGCTTGGTATCATACAAAACTATATTAAAGGGTATTTTACAGACCCAACCCTTTTGTGGGATAGGAAGAAGAGGTCTTTTTAAAATCCTGAGCAATTCTAAGAAAACAAAATGTAAAGAAATAACACAAAATGAGTCTTCTTGGCTCAAAATTGTATTCTTTCTTGGCTCAATAAACAATAATAGTTGCATAGTCATAAAATAAAAGCCTTAAATACAAACTTATCAAAAAATTTGATAGATTTCACCGGAAATATTAAAGAGTAAGACAATCAAACTGAGCTGATAGTCTGACCTTAAAATAAGAATCCAAAAGATAGTCAAAACTTTGTCAGCCAACACATATGAATATTGCAAAACTAAAGATTTAGAAATAAGATCTCAATTCCCAAAGATACAATTTACAAGTTTACCGTAGTTGCCCCATCCACAACACTTGACGTCAGCCAAGGAGAGGGATGGAAGGTGGTATGCATTAACCAGGAGCCTATTTTTGTTTTAATTATTTTAACACACTAACTACTGGATTCTTTAACTACTTGCTTATAAAACTATATTCTAATTCCAAAAACAGAAGGCCCTAGAAAACCAGGAACAAGACAAGGATGTCCACTATCATCACACCTGTTTAATATAGTAGTCGAAATATTAGCCAGAGAAAGCAAGCAAGAGAAAGAAACAAAAGGGATACATACAGAAAAAAACAGTAGTCAAATTTTCATATTTTGCAGATTATACGATCTTTTATACAAGTGATCCTAAAGCTTCAATCAAAACACTCTCATAATTTAAAAATTCATCAAGGTAGCAGATCAATACACAAAAGTCAATAGTATTCCAATACATCAGTAATTAACCCACTGAAAAAGAAAATAGGGAAAATGCCATTCAATAATATCAAGAAAAATGAAATACCTAAATGCTAAGTTAAGGAAGTGAAAACTCCAACAGAAAATAAATCCAAGAAGACATTGAAAATGGAGGGTTAGGAATATAGCTCAGTGGCATAATCACTGCCTGGCAAGTACAAGGTCCTGAGTCGTTTTTTTTTTGTTGTTGTTGTTGTTTTTCAAGACCGAGGTTCAAATTCATGACCTTGCACTTGCCAGGCAGCATTTGTGCCACAGAGCTATCTCCCCAACCCCAAGGTCTTCAGTTTGATCCCTGGTCCAGAGAGACAGAGACAGAGACAGAGAGAGACAGACAGACACAGAGACACAGAGACACAGAGACAGAAGCAGAGGCAGAAACAGAAACAGAGACCACAGATTTAATGCAACCCAAATCAAAAGATCAAATGCATTCTTCACAGAACTAGAAAAATAACCCTCAAATTCATATGGAACTAGAAGAGATAGAGGGTAGAAAAGCAATTCTCAGTAATGAGCAAATCCCACACTGAAGTTCTATTACAAAGCTACTGTGATAAAAACAACAAGGTACAAAGAACAGACATGAGGATCAACGAAACAAAATAGAAGATGGAGAAGCAACCACAGACACATTCAGCAACTGGCCTTTAATAAAGGGGGCCAAAATTATACACTGGAGGAAAACTAGTTTCTTCAGTAAATGATGCTGGGAAAACTGGCTACCCATGTGCACAGAATAAGGTCTAGGCCTATACCTCGCACCATGTGTTAAAATAAAATCAAGAGTTGGCAGTATAGCTCAGCAGACTAAGCACTTGCTCAGGTAAGCACAGGGGCCAGGGTTTGATCCCTGGCACCACATGCCTCATGGGCCCCACCCTCAAGTATGCTGAGCTGGTGATGGGGTCCAGGCATGGTGGCACACACCTGTAATCCCAGCACTAGGGAGGCAGAAATCAGGAGGACCACTACAAATCAGCTGCATAATGAGATCCTGCTCACGCACAGACAACACACACACACACACACACACACACACACACACACACAAAAGCTTAAAATCAAAAAGGATCAAAGAACTAAATGTTAAAACAGAAACACTTAATCTGCTGCAAGATAAAATAGGGTAAACTCTTGAAGTCTTAGGCATAAACAAAGATTTTCTGAATAGAATGCCAGGTGCACAAAGAATGGTGCTGCCAATCAAAATATAGGGTCATATCAAATTAAAAAGCTTCTGCACAGCAGAAGAAACACTTATCAAAGTAAAAAGATAGCGTACAGAATGAGAAGAGCAAGTTGCCATCATTCCTCAGACAGAAAATTGATATCTACGATATGTATAAACTCAAGAAAGGATACCCCAAATAAAACACCCAGTCAAAAAATGGGTAAATGAAATGAACAGGCACTCCACAGGAAAAGTATAAATGGCCAGAAAATAAATGAAGAAATACTTAACTGACCACTAGAGAAATGCAAATTAATACAACACTGAGATTTCATCTTACCCCTAAAAGAATGGCCATCATCAAGAAACCAAATAGTAACACGTGCTAATGGAAACTGGTACAATCACGGTGGAAATACACTAAAACTAGAAATTCCATTTCACCCAGCTATGCTCCTTCTAGGTTTCTTCCCAAAAGTGGCAAAGACATCAGTTTAGAGTTATGCATTCATACCCACATTGATAGCAGCACAATTTATAATCGCTAAATCTTGAAAGTGGTCTATACATCCATCAACATAAATGCATAAATGCATAAAAAGATAAATGCATAAAAAGATGTGGCATTTATACACAATATGGTACTACTCTGCCATAAATAAAAGCAGACCTGATTCAGGTGTAGGAAAATGTAGGCACTACAGCCTTAAGTAAAATATAGTAAATCAGACATACAGGCATAAATATCACATGATTTCCCTCCTTCTGTGAGAAAACCAAATTATGATGAAATAAAAGATGTAGAGAGACAGATTGTTCTCACAAAAGGGACCAAAAGATGGTAGAAGGCAGGAGAAAAGGGAGGGAGGGGGTGCGAAAAAGGAATTAAGAAGCACTAGGTTCATACACTGACTTCTCACAAGAGATGTAAATAGTATGTACTGCAAACATGTACTAATAAAGTGCCGGGATACACAGATGAAGAGTATGGCTGACACAAAGGCTACTGCTTTTTCTTTCATTTTCTAGGTGCCTAACAAGGGTCTACTGTGTGCTAAGCAGAACAGAAAGTGTTTTGTTTTATGGTATATTTAAATTGAGATCAGTGAATTTCAGAGTCACTGGGCTATGGAGAAGCCATTGATCTGCATGGCTGAGCTAATCATCATAAGCTGTCTCTATGCAGAAACATCTGGAAGCAAATTAAGAAGTCATATGCAAACATGTAGAACTACTCAGCAATTCTAAGATAATTGGCCTACAGCTGCTAGTCTGCCTATGTAGCCTGGGGTTAGAATGAAGCAGAATAAAGTGGTGGTTTTTTATGGAAAACATTCAGAAATGATGGCTTAAACTTTCTGAGTTATAGTGATAGTCTAACACAAACATATACCTGAATGAAGAGCCTCTTGCACTCTGCCCAGACCCTTCTATCATGTCTTCTTGCCTTGGAGCCAGCAGACTGAGCTAAAAACATTGGCCAACATGAACCTCTCCTCCTTTAAGTGGAGGTTGTTGGGTATGGTGTCTCAGTGAAAAGCAAAGTGACTAAGGTTATCAATAATGTGGCACCTGTGGAGTAAGGGGCGTGTCCTAAAAATGGTAGGTGTGACATCTGATTAGTATGGTTAAGCAACTAATCTGCCATAAAAATGTCCACAATGTGGCCTGAGGGTCTGCCTCCCATGGAGCTCTGTAACAAACTTTTGATAAACTCATAAAATGCCCAGATGCAAATCAACTGATCCTCCTGTGCTTTTTCTCAATTCAGACTTAAGTCATCAGAAAAATCAGTGAAGTAGAAATAGTCATTGAATTTAAAATCTTTTTCAAATCTCAAAACATTGACTTCTTTATTATTTCCCACCGCTGGCCAGGAAGCTACTATAGTAAACTTACAGAGTCTGAAATTAAAAACAATGAAAAAGAAAATTACTAAATCCACCATAAGCCATTCACTGATTGTTTTCTAAAAAGAAAAATATGGTAAGAAATACACTATTTGGAAAGGAAACTAAAGAATGTTTTTGCATAAGCATCCCACTAAAATGGGAAAAATACTTTGGCCATTCAAATCCTGAGGTTTGTTGTTGTTTGGAATCGGGGATCGAACTCAGGACCTTGCACTTTCCAGGCAGGCACTTGTGCCCTTGAGCTATCTCCCTGGCCCTGGCCATTCAAATCATATATTCACAGAATAAGTTTAATTCCCACAACAATCATTGATTCACTTGTCAGCAACACACATAGGAGACGGTGGTCCTTGTGCTCCACAGAGGCAGCCCCACACAGAGTAGCCCTGGAAACCACAGAGCAGGAGTTCAGTCCTGGCTGAATTAATACCTCCAGTGAGATCCACCTGCCAAATAGGAACAGAACTAGTATCTACATGATAAGAGTGTTTTAAAGGCTACAAAAGTCATGCATATTTGGTTTGATGCCTGACACAGAATAAGCACTCCACAGCTGGAAGCCACTGGGGTACAAGTGTGATTTCCATTCTGTCAGGTACGCACCTGCTGAGACCCGTGATTGAATTCCCTTGAGGATACAGCCCAAGCTTGCTTCTATTATTAGGTGAGCGGGGTCCTTCAGCACACGGGCAGATGCTGTCTGTCTGAGTGAGTCACCAACTTTTCTTAGATGTTCTATTCATGCTGCTTCTTTTGGCTTTTGTTTTATCTTTATCTACTGACCTGTTTTCTTTCCTTTAAGTCCATGTTTCCTCTGAAAATTGTAAAGGTCTGTAATTTTGTAGCCTTCCTTTTTTTATGGATGATACTTAATTCTATACCGCTTAAGCAGCACCTCCTCACTCTCCCCTGAGGGCAGCAATGCAATCATTATTTTTTATCCTGCTACTGAGCCTCTTCTTCATTACCTGATTTTGTGGGTTATATCATTCTTTTTTTCTTTATAGTTTTCTTTCATTTTATTACATCATTTTCAGCATTGAGTTTTATTTCCATTTTTAATTACAACATAGTAATTCTACATATTTATAGGGTACAGTGTGACATTGCAAAATATGTATAGAATGTATAATGATTAGATCGGGATAACTGGAGCAGATATATGTCATGTCATTGTATTGGGAACAATAAATATATCCTATTACCTGTCTTGAAATATTTGATCAGTTGTCAGCTATAGTCATCCTACCATGCTATAGAGCATCAAAAGTTATACAACTGCATCCCTATGTCCACTAACATCCCCTCTCCATCTCTCCCTCACAACCTGCTTAGTCTCTGATAATCACTTTTCTATTTTCTCCTTCTTCCCCTCCTTCTCCTTCTCCTTCTTTTTGAAATGCACTCTATGCAGTTCAGGCTGGTCTTGAACTCACTTTGTAGGCCAGGCTGGCCTTGAACCCACAGTGACGCTCCTGCCTCCATCTGCTGAGTGCTAGGATTATGGGGGTGCACCACTATGTCCAGGTTCTATTTGCTACTCTTTCAAGATCAATTCTTTAGCTTCCACATCTGAGTAAGACTTTGCAGTATCTGTCTTTGTACCCCCTGACTTATTTCACTTAACATCTTCTAATTCTACCCATGTGGATGCAAATGACAGAACTTCACGTCACAGAGATGGGTGTCTGTGAGTGAAGGACTTGTGGAGATCCTGTGGCCACCAGCGCTGGAGACGGCACACAAGGACCATTTCCAAGAGTCCCACTGATGCTTTGATCTCAGAATGTGAGTCTTAGGAATGTCAGGAAATCACTCTATACCTGTGTAAGCCACCAGCCTGTGGTACTTTATCACAGAGGCCCCAGGAAATTAAATGCATGGTCCCCTGCCTCCAAATGTTTGATATTATACGTTGTTGTTAGGCACTGACCGGCACAAATATTAAAGTAATTTCATCTCCTTATAAGGCTATTAGATTATCAGAGCTGCAGGTCAAAAAACACCAGAAACATCATTGGCTGCCTTTTGATATCTTGTGTCATTTATCCAAACCTCATGCAGCTCATTAGAAAACCCTACTTTCAAAATATCCTAACTGCAGTCACTGGTCACCCCTCCATCACTGCTGTCTTAGCCAGAACTAGTGACATGTCCTGTCTGAGGCTGACATCACCCACCAGGCCTCTGCTTCGATGCTTGCTGTCCTAAAGTCAAGTCAAAGAAATGGTTGATTCTTCCCTTATGTCAGCCATCATGTGTGATTTCTGCATTCCCAAACTTCCCACACCTCCCTTAGTTTGTCTTAAGAGTAAGAGTAAAAGGCAAAGGCCTTCCATGGCTCACAGGCCTCCTTGTCCCTCTGGGCCCGTGTCTCCTTCTCCCTGACACTCGCTAGGCCAGCCACACCAGCGAGCTTCCTGCTATCCTGCAGGGATTGAATATACTGTCACCCACAGGGCCTTCACGGATGACACCGCTCAGTCTGCATATTTTCCCCAGAGCTACCTGGCTCCCCACTGATCTTCAAGCCAACCCTGACCTCAGTAAAGCCAATGATGACCACCTACAGGTCCAGCTGCCTCTCCCCTGGCTGGAACCTTAACCCCACTGCCAGGTGTCCACTGGCTTCATCTTCCTTCACTCCATGGTGCATGGCACCTTCTAACACACTGTATTAGTTAGATTTTGTCACATTTCCCACTCTGACTTGCCTCTTAGCTACACTATAAATTTCAGGACAGCAAAGATCTGTTTGAGGTATCTCATGTACTGGGGCAGGGCCCAGCAACACAGGTCCTCAGTAAGTGTCTGCTAAATTATCAGGGACTACTCTACTTTTACTCATCTGTGCTTCAGGATTTATAACACTGCCTCGCATGTGACAGGCTGCCAAGTTCAGCTGCAGTGATAAAACAAAGAAATGAAAGAAATGTCTCTGCTCCTCCTCTCCTTTGCCCTCTTCTCTCTGCCCACCCTGGCCTTCTCTGCAGTGTTTGTTGTGTCCTAGAAGCACCAGATAACACAGGACGACCTACATAGCCGAAGGCCACTGCACATGTCCACAGGATGATCAGCGGACCCCCGTGTGGCTGGCAGTGGCCCTGACACCTCGGTGCTATGAGAGAGCACCGTGCAGTTCCAGCAGCCAATGAACACCCAGGCTCTGACGCACAACCGCTGGGCCCTGCCAGATGTGGTCCCAGGAGGTGTAGGGGTTCCTAGAGCCAGTGGCCAGGGAGCTGAGTCCCAGCAACCTTCACTCTTTCCCACATTGTACAGGCCAGAATCAGCAAGGGAAGGAACACTAAGTTTATCTGAAGCCAGAAAGCTTGGGTCTGAGGCTCAGCTCTATACTAACAGCTGTGGGGAGAGGGCCAATGGATTAGCCACTGACTTCAGCTTCCTTATTTCTGATTCAGGACTATTTCTAGGATATTGCCGACTACATGCAATGATAAGTTCTGAAATTTAATGACTTTACAAGAAGTCCTCAAGGCAAGTGCAGCAGAATCTGCACCCAACCCTCATGACCCTAGGGGTCCTCCCTGATCTTTGATTCCTTCACCCAGGGGTCTTTTGCTACCATGGCTGCCCCTTGACCATAGCTGTATTGTTCCAGTAGCCCACACACTGATGGAGGATACTTCTGGAGAAATAAAAATGGCACAATGGAGCCGGGCATGGTGGCACACGCCTGTAATCGAGCACTTGGGAGGCTGAGGCAGGAGGATCAGTGCGAGTTCGAGACCAGTCTGGGCTACAAAAGTGAGCTCAAGGCCAGCCTGAACTGCATAGTGAGACCCTGTCTCAAAAAGACAAAAAAAAAAAAAAAAAAAAAAAAAATGGCACAACATCACCATTGGGGCAAATAATCATTTCATTCAGTCCTACTATTTCCATAAAAACTCAAATACCCAAAAGCACAGCATTGTGGTATGCAAACACTTTCAGCTATTGCTCAGAGCCCGACGCGGCACAAAATCCCTTCCCCAGAACAGGTGTTGCGTTCCTTGCTGCAGAAGCTGCATAGTGTGAGCCAAACATAACACCAACAATGAAACTTTTTAAAATGTATTTCAATAAAAGACATCCACTAATCCTCCTCAGAGTATTGCCTCTCACTTCCAAAGCGCTCGTCCCATTATTCTTGCCATATTTTGCGGCAGTTCTGGATGTTGGTTTGTATGTAGTTAGCTGCACTCTTGTGGCCACCTTGATACCCTGAATAGACTGGAAACACTTAACTTTCGAGGTCATCTTCACCTTAGGGAGGAGCCAGGGTTGCCCAGGACTGGATTTAGTGAATAGGATGGATGTGAACACCTAGCGTTTTATTTAACAGAAATGTCCACACAGACATTTGATCCAAAATATGGCAAATGTTTAAATTTTTCATATTTACTATCGCAAAAGAAACATTGCCTTTATTCCACTTCCATATTCCATCATTCTTGGTAGAGTGTCTTTTACTGTTGTATTTTTAATTTGCTGAATTATTCTATCAGCACTTTGTATTCCACTATGATTATTTTTGCCTTTATGGCACCCAGCACTTATCCCCAGGAAGGACTTACTGCCTCACAGAAAGGTTTTACACAACCAGAAGCCAGCTGGAGTGGGAGCACCCAGAAAGTCTGGAAGCTCTGGAGGAACCGCATCAAAGACTCAGCGCAGCACCCGTAAGCAGGCATAGGATGTTCAGAGGAGAACAAGCTCCAGGTACTTCCTGCCAGGAGAAGAAGCATCTACTTGCTGGGATGGTGGGGCCTCAGGTACAGCAGAGCAAAAGGACACAGGGAGACAGGCATGAGGGCTGCGCTAAGGTGAGTAAGTGCCGTGGATTGCCAACTGGGGGTCAACTTGTACCCAGCTGAACTGAACTAGCACACGGCTGGGTACGGAAGCACACCAGAGGACTGCTGCCCACAGCAAGATAGGCACAACTCAAGAAGCTGTTAGGCAAGCAGTTCAGAGAAACTGCTGGGGCTGCTGGAAGCTGTTGGTTCTCTCCGGCTATGTGCTGGGCGAGCTTGTCCTGCTGGCTTTTCTGGTGAACTGAGCTGTTCTCATGGGAGGACAAGCTTGTGGCCTCATCGTTGCTCACAATGGCTGTGGTTCCCACCAGGAAGTTCTGGTCCTCACCTTGAGCATCGCTTCCAGGCTCTGGAGGGGAAGATGGTGCACTGCTCAGTCTCCTGGCGAAGCTTGTCATGTTGGCTTTCCTGAAGGGAACTCAGCTTTCCTCGTCCTCGGAAGTACCCAGGGCCTCACTGTTGCTGAGAAGGGCTGTGGTGCTTTGGGGGGGGAGCTCTGGTGATTACCTTGAGCATTGCTTCCTGGCTCCAGTGCAGATCCCTCAGTCTGCTAGCACAGATCCTTTATCCTATTGACACAGACTTCCCAGCTTCCACCACTGACCTTGAGCCTTCCCAGAGCGGATCCACGAAGCTGACCTGCATGCGACATTGTCATGACTCTAAGCCTCCAGCTGGACTCCAGGAAGGCACGGTTATGAGCTCTAGGTCTTCAGATACAGACCCTTGGCTGGATTCCTTGGTTCTTAGTGTGTCAACAGACTTCCTGCACTCTCCGTATATGATTCTTTGGATGGTTCATTATAAAAACACTCTTAAAAAATGTGCCCTGTATTCTATCTTTCCCTTTGCAAAATCCCAAACCATGACACTGAACTTCCACACCAGGCTAAAGAGGTGGATTCAGCATTCTGTACCTGAGTTCCCATCTTTTGCTGTGGTGGAAACAGAAAATCATGTGCACCAGCCATCCCCAAGGTTTTTTGTTTTGTTTTGTTTTGTTTTGTTTTGTTGTAGTACCAGGGACTGAACTCAGGACCCTGCACTTGTCAAGGAAGTGCTTATTCTACTGAGCCATCTCCCCAGACCACATCCTCACGGTTTATACCTTATTTCAGATAAAAAGACAATTGCTCCCCTGGAACTAGAGCCTTCCCATCCATGTCTAGGGCTGTGTAGGTTTTGTTGGAAGGAATGACTATAGAGAGGAGCCATGCCTCACCCCAGCAGTGCCAGGGAGATAGCCCTGACAGATGCCCTTGTTATACCCAAACATTTCCCTCGGAAAGATGCCTAAAAGTGACTCCTCTCAGGAGCCAAAGTGAGTCATCCTTGATGCTTGTTGTAAGATATGAACCATGGAGTGCCAACTGCAAGGCCAGTGCGCACCGCATGTTGTCTTGGGACATCAAAACACCAGTGCTCTCTTTCAACCTCTGGTCTGTGCACCAGTATTTTTTGTATCCCTGGTTATTGGTGAAATATTTCATCTCTCTGTTCACATATCTGGCCTTTCCCACCACAGGTCTGAAGACTTGAGAGTGAAGGGAAATGGCAGTGCACTGAACTGTGCTCAAGGCTCCAGCTGGGGAAGCGTCTGACACTGCAGTGGTGGGGAGCGGGGACGAGTCATGTAAGGTGCTGAGCACTTTCCCTTAGTTTATGAACCGTGAAGCTCTGTTGGAGTCCTAGGATGCTTTGGGGATGGGTCAGGTGATGAGCTGCCGCTAGATGACCTCCTTGTGTGTCCCTTCCATGGCTGGCTGCCTTCCAAGACTACGTACAGACAATGGATGATGGACACAAAGGAAGTTACAAAAGAGTCAATGTGTGACCACACTAAGGCAGCCGAACAGGAAGCAACAAGCCCTGAGCACCTGGCCCTGGACTGTGTTCCCCTACACCTTCTGTTTTCACCTGTTCCTATGGTCTTGTCTTGTGTTGGTACTTTGTGTCACAGACTAGCAACGACACTCAGTCCTCCAATTGCACAGGTTGTACTTCTATAGTTTCTACCAACCACACAGGGAGAATATTCAAAACATTTGTGTCTGTAGCTAAACACGTGCAGACATTTTTCTATCATCGTTCCCTAAACACTGTAATTTTTATGTATAATCTATATTGTGTTATGTATTATATAAATCAACTAGAGATGACTTAACCTTTGTAGAGTGTGATAGGTTATATGCAAGTGCTATGCCTATTTATTTAGAAGTAGTGGGGACTGAACTTGCACTGAGCTGCATTTGCAACCCTTTTTAAATTTTACTTTTTGTTTCCAGGCAGATGTTTGCAACCCCTTTTATTTTTAATTTTATTTTAGATTTGTCTTGCTAAATTGCACTCAATTGTCTAGGCTGGGTTAAACTTGGGATCTTCCTGTCTCAGCCTCCCAGAGAGCTGGGATTACAGGTATATGCTGCCATACCAGGCATGCTCTATGCTATTTCCTATAAAGGGACTTAGCACCCATAGATGTTGATATCTGAGGCAGATCTTAGAACCATTTCCTCCATGGCATCCTGTGCATCCGTACAGGCAGAATTTATACGTGAAAAAATGTTTCTTCAGAGAGGTAGTGATGTCATTCTCTGTCAACCACGTAAGAGCACGTGCAACTGTGACGACTGCCTCCTCCTGGAACCCTTAAGCACTGCAGCCCAGAAACAAATACGAAGCACCTACAGGGAACTGTGTGGAGACTGCTGAGATAGGGCAGGGAAGAGCCAGGAAAGCAGGATGCAGGGTAAGCGCAACAGGCTCATGATCTGCCAAGGACACAGACAAGCAACTGAGGGTGACACGACTGTCAGAAAATAATGACATGGCTGACTCATCATTCCAGATGCTCTACCTAGGACACCCTAGCCAGTGATGTGGGTGAAAGACTCATGACATCATTAATGGCAACAATTCTAGGTTTGAAGCTGCTTGGATTCCTAATCTGCCTCATTGGGAGATCCTATCCAAGTCATCCAAGCTCCAGGCGTCTGTTCTGTGCAAGACAGAGCCCATAACAATGGTGCTTGCCTCTCCTGCTGAAGAATGAATGAAGCAAAAAGTATAATATAACATGGACCACAGTACACATGCCTCTCAGACCCAGTGCCTCTGCCCCTTTGCCAGGGATTGGAGACAGCATTTTTTTTCTTCCCTTTACTCTTTTGGTCTTCGTGATGTTGCGAAAATAGCAGATGCTAATGGCACCTGTGTCTTCCTGATGACAATGCCACGCCTGCAAGAAGGCGTTATCTCACCCAAGGCCACTCGGGTAGTTCAAGGGTCCCAGCCTGCGAGTCTTGTGCACTTGGGCCTGTCTTGTGCCACTCTGTGCCTGCACAGCCCTGGGCCAGAGAAATGCTGGACTAGATTTGCTCACATTCTGCTCGTCCTGGAATAAGCACATGCTTAAATCTGAATTCTAATTCTGACATTTTGGTGTTTCTCACACTTAAATCCCATTAGCTTGACACGCCTACAAAATACGCATACGTGAGACAAGATGTGGTTATTTTTAACCTGCACTGCAAACCACTATATGTGGGGAGGCACATTTTTGGAGCTCTGACTTTAATTGTGCACCTGTAGCGGTGGAATTATAATGCTGGGGCTCTGGAAGGCGCAGATCACAAAGTGGGTGCAAGCCTCTCGGTTATTTGCCTGTGGAGGCCGTAAATCAAAACCCACTCACACATGCTGCAGGCAGCATGCCACCCTCTGTGAGTGACACAGCTTAGAGGGGTGGGGCCGGGGATGGCTAGCCTGGCCTGGCCCAACTATTAGAGCAACAACTTCATTCACACTGCAAGGACAGGTATGTGGATCTCCTTATGAGAGGGCATCTGGGTACAGAAGACACCATCGCAGAGCAAAAGCCACCTAAAGACCAATAGGGCCAGTGTGAGGATGTCCAACCCCTTTATTTATTTACTCTGATTGCAACAGGAAAGTGAGTTCTGCTGAGACATTCAGAGAGGAGCTCAGTGACCCCCTGCTACGCTACCCATAGTGACACATACAAGGGACAAGAAAGATTACCAGGGAGTAAGGACTGCATGATCTGTCCACTGTGGGGCCCGCTGCATGGCAAAGCGCGGACAAGTCAGGAATCAACACTGCCCCCCAGCCACGTCTGCAGCGGCCTCCTCCCCGCACCTTGCATGGGGCTGTGCTGTCTGGGTGCCAGCAGATGGACAAGGAGGAGGTCAGCTCCCTCTGCCAAGGGCCAACTGTTCCCGTGGAAGGGGCTCAGATGAAGCCCATGGAGACAAGCACGGGCGCATTCAGGGAAGCTGTACCACGCAAGGCAGAAAGAGGTGCTCTAAGTGGGTATCCACTCAAGGAGCAACTGGAGTTACCAGGGGCTTTGGCCAGAGACATGAGGACTTCGCCACTGAGTGAACCCGGGAATATTCAGCACTCTCATGTTTCTGAATGAGGCAAGGAAGGCTCAGAGACATCAGATAATTATTCCAAGGATCTCAGAAGCTAAACTCTCCAGACAGCGTTCGAGCCCAACACACCTGACCAAGGACTCTGCTGCCACACTCTATCCTGAACCTGTGGTAGAAATCCCAACCAGAAGGACGCCCGGATTCCCCAGCCTCACCTACTGGTGAGCTTAAGGTTAACAAAGCCTGTCGATTTTTGATGGAAAGTGTGGATAATGCAAACCCTTCTTGCTTAAACAGTGACTCCACTTAAACAGAAACCATTCAGAACATCACAAGCGGTTTCCTCATGCAGACCAGCCCCCCACACACATTTGAATGAGCCTGGGCCTCATTCTAATTTCCTCAGAGGTCTAGAGGCCACCTTGGGATGGTATCAATAATGGTAATTCCTGGCCAAATTGAGACTTCATGTGTTTGCCTTCTTGTAAAGTATAAGAGAATGCTTGTAGTTTCTAATTGTACCCATTCAGTTGTCTTTGTTTTGTTTTGGTTTTTTTTTTTTTTCTTTTTAATGTGTTTAGGACAAGGTCTGCAGGGTCTCACTACACAAACTGGGCTTCTAGTGATCGTCCCGTTTTCAGCCTCCCACGTGCTGAGATTACACGTATGCAAGTCCAGCATGGCACGCCAGGGATCAAACCCCAGTCCCTGTACCTGGCTAAGCAAGCACTTTAGTCTACTGAGCTAACTGGCCAGCCCTTCCACTGTTTCTTAACAACTGTCATTTTCTTAAAATAGTATTTACAGATCAATACTTGGATGTCACTAAAGTTCTTCCTGGAGATGTCCCACTTGACTTCTCCGAGCTCACAAGTGGCAGGGGGCGAGCAGGCTGGAGGTGCATTCGATGGGTCAGTACTGAGACCTGGTGAGCAGGGTCCACCCTTCCACCTAGGAGAGCTCAGCGCAGCCTTGATGCCCCCTCAAGGCAGGATGGGAGGAGCACCACCTCCCAGGTAGAGGACTACATATGCACAGATAACTGTGAAGTCACCGTTACAGAGTAGCTGGAGAAGAAATCCAAACTATGGCACTATTGGAAAGCCACCTGAGACAGGGCAAATCAAAGACTGATTGAGAAAGGCTGGATCACTAGGAGCCAGGGTGTGAGAAAAGGCATCCAAGATGGGTAGGCAGGATCAGGCTCCCACCAGGATGTCCACATCCCTAGAACCTGTGGACAGGGTCATGGAGGGTGTGATCTAGAGTCCTGGAAAGTGAAAGAATGAAGAGAAAGCCAAACAGGTGGCAGATAGCATGGGAAGACTCAGCCTGTCACTGCTAACCCTGAAGAAGGAACATGTCACATGCCAGGAAGGAGCTAGCTTCTAGGGGCTAGCTTCCATGCTACAGAAGAAAAGGAAACAGATTTTCCTAGGAGGTTCCAGAATGACCCCACACCTTGATTTAGGCTAGAGATAACTCAATCCAACAGAACTAGAAGAGAATAAATGCACACTGTTTAACAAGCCGAGTTTATGCTAAGTTGCACAGCAACGTGTAGCTCAGCAGAGATTTGTACTGCTAAGTAGTGAGGGAAAAGGGTTCTGAACAGAGGAATCCGCTTGAGAAATGGCCTGGAGTCGAGGATTGCATGGTGGCCAGCAAAATAGGTCAGCAGACTAAGTGCCTGCTTTGGCAAGCACAGGGACAGGGGTTCGATCCCCATTCTCCATGCTGCATCAACCCTACACCCAGGGCAGGCATGGCCAAGACCAAGCATGGTGGCACATGCCTGTAATGCCAGCCACAAGAGGTTGAAAACAGAAGGATCACTACGAGTGCAAGCTGCATAGGGAGACCCTATACCAAATACATAAATGGAAAAAAAAAAAAAAAAAAAAGAATTGCATGGTGAGTAGAGCATGTGAAAGGGGCTCACCTTGGAGGGAGACTTGACAATGGCTAGGGCCAAGGTTGCAGTGGCCTTGGAACCTCAGGGAAGAAGACACCAGGTACCCAGTCCCAGGCACCACAAAGTTACATAACCCCCCAGATCACAGGACCTTCGGAAAGATGTGTGCATGTTGGAGATAAGAAGTAAAAATTAGAGCCGGGTGTGATGGCGCATGCCTGTAATCCCAGCACTCGGGAGGCTAAGGCAGGAGGATTGGTGCAAGTTCAAGACCAACCTGGGCTACAAAAGTGAGCTCAAGGCCAGTCTGAAATGCATAGTGAGAGCCTGTCTCAAAAAGACAAAAAAAAAAAAGGAAAAAATTAGGAGAAGTGCAAGGAAAACCATACTTCTTTCATCTCACGCCTGCAGACACTGCTCATCCTACTCTGCCCTTTACAGGCAGAGGAAGGGGAGAAGAGAAGCCCTCAAGAGGTTGAGGCAGGGCCACCCGAGCCCAGCCTCCCTTTTGCTAGCAACCATCTCTGGAGAAGACAAGTCTCTGCATCTCTGCACCCTCTGTACAATAAGGATTGCCTCGCTAGGCCGTCGTTATCCTGAGAAACAGAGCTAACTCATTGCGAATGTTGTGTGCCCCATGCTTGAGCTGATCTCAGTGGATCCTTGCCGTGCCACGGACCAGAACAGTCTGCAACCCCACTGCATGCGATCCCAGGCTGGTACCTGGATGTTGAGTCTCCCTCGGTGTGCTCCCAGGCCGTAGCGCTTGGTTGTGGAGGCATGGAGCTGGAAGTCTGTGATTTTTAAGGTCTCCAGGCCAAGAGGTGGACAACCTGGAAACACAAGGCTTGTTAGAAACAGAGACAGACATTGCAAGACACGAGGCTCTGGTTTTCGAAAAGTGACCAGGAGCTTTTCCTTTCCCCCTGAACTCCCAGCCCCCAGAGTGGCTCCCACACCCTGTGCGCCAGGGCAAACCTGACAGAGGTGGTCAATAGAGCTGTCAACATGTTGCCAATTTTCCCTCATTAGCATTTGCTTTTTCCGTGTTTTGACTCTGATATTCTTTCTCTGTTGCTAGCCTTGCTACCACTATCTGAGGCTGGTTCCAATTAAGGACCCTTCTAGGATGTGACTCAGTCGGGAGCATCCTTGGGTAGAAACCCCGGAACAATCCCATAGTTGAGCTCTGCAAATTAATCAGAACTTGTTGATCTTGCTTCAGCAACTCTAGGCTTTGTATTACGCATGCTAATGAACAGAGCAATATAAATAGAAAAAATCAATTGTCTTCTTGGCAAAACTGAGAGCAGCTACTAAGCACAGTTCGCCTCTGAAATAAAACACCAGTATTAAGGCAGGCTGTCTTAGTTACTTTTCTCTCAGTGCAGAGACAAAATACACAATGGCCAAAGTTAAAGGGAGAAAGGTTTATCCAGCTCACAGTTTGAAGAGGCTTCACTCTACAATCAGCTGGCTCGAAGGCAGGGTGGCATGCGGCCAAGGGGCAACCGTTCAGGGCAGCAGAAGACAGCAGAAGCAGCCAGCAAGAGGACTCTTTCTGTGCCTTATGTTGTGTGCAGGCTACCTGCCCTAGGTGGGTGTAGCACTCCCCACCGTAACCTCAGCGTCAAGCCATGAGTCAGTCATAGACTCTAGAGTCAGCCTCCTCTGCAAAGCTTTCCCCCATGACTGCAGGAGGCTTTGGGGGCAATATCCAGACATGAACCATAACACAGGTACCTGGCGATTGTCTACACCCAGGCCATCATCCCCATGCATAAAAGCATTAACAGCAGCCAGCAGGACCTCAGGCCTCCCAAGTCTGGGTTGCTACTCCAACACTCTAGTGTCCCAGCAGGCTTGAATATCTCAAAGGGATGCCTGCTCCTTAACATCCGACTTGGAGAAAGACAACAAAAACTCCTCAGTACAAGTGAAGAAAACTCATCTCTGCTAGAAGGATTCAAAATCCCAAATGACACAGGGACATTTATCAATGGTGTGGAGACCGAAGCAGGGTTCCAGAGCATCCCAGAAAAGCTATAGCCGCATACCCAGAACAAAACCCCATGGAAAGGCTCCACTGATCTCTGAGGTTGGATGTCATTGATAAGATGACAGCCACAGGCTGCTCTGAGAAAGCCTGCCCAAGTGCTGCACGTGGAGGAATTTAGACTTGCTGGGTCAGAAGACACCATCCATTTCCTCCCTTGAATTCTCGAAAGAGGGGCCTGAGGACAGCCATCCAACCTGCCTGCCACCGCAGAGCAGACAGCAGAGCCAGCCTCCAGCGTCTCTCCAGGCTGGCGAGTGATGCTGCCCAGCTTTGCAGGCCCACTGAACTCTGAGGTCAGGGATTGCTCTTCTCCCACCTGCTCTGCCTGGGGTTGTCATTGTGCACCTGCCGGCACAGGGCAGCTTCCGATAGCAGCAGTGTTCTGAGAGCTCCTCTAAGAGGAGGTACTTAGGTGGGCAGATGTGAGCAGGGACCACGCAGTGAATGGGGAGCAGGCAGTGAACCCCAGATGCAGGTACGTGGGCAGTGAGGGGCCATGTGAAAGAATGTAAGGTGGCGAGCAGGGCTCAGCCACACAGCGAGGCGAGGCCATGCAGAGAGCACCCCTAACTGGCCTCTCAGAGGTGATCTAGTTTCCAGACCGCCTCCCTTCACTTTCCAGCCTAGGAACACACGTGGGTCTGAGTCACGTGAGGGGCAGTCCCTTGGTCCCACGTGTTAACTGAGTATCTCTCCACCCTGCCCATCAGAAATCAGTGACTCCTGTTTGCCAATGAGCCAGGCAATCTCACACAAGTTTCTGGAAACACATGCTACGTGTCTCCTGACAGCAAGGCTCACACGGGGCTTCCTCCTCTGTCCCAGCAGCAGCCTAGTAATGAGCCCTCACCATTCCTGCTGCAGAGAGACTACAGGTGAGACCCAGGTGGTCCCTGCACCCATCAGAGCCCTTGGATGGAACTCAGGGAAGGGTCCACGAGCTCAGATCACTGACCCACTGGGAATACTTGGCTGCAAGACTTCCTTCAGCCTGACCTGTGGTCCTGCTCTACTCCGTGCTCAGCCCCAGGAGCTGCGGTGGCTACCCTCCTTCTCCACATTCTCCACTCCACTCCACTCCTACCCGCGCCTGGATCCCTGCTCCTGTCGCTCGCCACCTGTCTCAGACATAGTCTCTCCTCAGACACAGTCAGCATCTTGAAGAGTAGCAGATTCTGCTGAGAAGGCCCACCTCTCCCTAAGCCCAAGCTGGCTCAGCCCTAGGAATGCCTCTACACATCTCTATTCTGCCCTTCAGCCTCAGACCCCTGAGGGACCAGACTGTTTCAGACCCAGACAAAGAAACCACACTGTCTCCATCCCTCCATATGCTTATACTGCATATAGATCTATAATGTTCCCACATAATCAAGCACCAAAAATAACTACTCAAAGGCTCTGCTGCCATATTGATGAACCTATTTCAGAGCCACATAGGAAATGTAACAGTGCCAGGTCCTTGCTTCTAAGCAGGAAACAGAGCAGGTATGACTTCCACCCTCTCCTCCAGCTAAGCAGCCTCCACGTGTGTCATTTACATAGTCAGACAGAAAAAAAAAAATGTATCCACAGTCATTGCTATTCAAATCATTTCTTCTAGAAAAAACTACTTCATACATATATGGATATTTTAATTCAAAAAAGGAACTACCTGAATAAAATTACATATTCATCAAAAGTGCTTTTCTGCTCCAATAAAGCACCTCTGCCACATCCTCTCATCATGATACACAAAGACTAGGGGAATTCCAGTGGCTGTAAGTGGGGCGTCTCACAGATACATGGTTAATATCAGCTCAAAAGTTTTAATGCCTATGCTACCCAGGGAGCCAGGCCACCAAGTGCTCCTAACAAGAGGGGAGTTTCCAGCAGGAGGCAGCTCCAGCAGGAGCCAGAAGCCAGGTCCGACAAGCACACAGTCCTTTCCACTCCCACAAGGGTGTTGCTTCCTCCACGCACACCACACTGTGAGGCCTTTGATGAAGACCCAGACAAACACATAGACTGTCTCCATGAACCCAGCACTCTGACAATGGGGAAATTTTTCCTTGTTAGACGATGCTATCTTTAGATCACCCAGTTTTGTTTGGAAGCCTGTTCTGGCATCCATGTCATTTAAAAGCGACTAGAGATGCACTTGCATTGAGAGAACACAATGTCCTTGAAAGGCGAAGACCAAGTCACTGACTCATGTGGTTACAGGAGGGGCCTTTGATCATAGGAAACCATCAGCCGCTGCCTTAACATGGAGAGGTCACTGAAGGGATGGCACGAGGCTCACAGAGGGAGAGGAAGGAAAGGGCGGGGCATGGCATGATAGCTTTCTTCACACAGCCAGCAGAAAGCACCAGACTGTGTGCTGTCAGAGAAGCCGAAAGACTTCAGGGGCATCCCCAGCCCCACCTCACCCTCCACAGAGTCTGCACTAGAACCCACAATGATACAGCCAAAAGCCAGAATGAAAATCTCACTTAAGTTGTCATGAGATCATACATGACCTCTTCCTAGACACCCAGTGGAGAGGCTTGCCACTCAGCAGCAATGCGTTGCCTTCCACGGCTGGGACACACACCCTGCAGCTCTCCTGAACGTGCCACAGTGGTCACATTCTCTGCGGTGCTGCCAGTTCACTTCAGGCTCTGCACCCTCCTCAAGGTTGTCCGGGTGGCTGCTCATTATAGGGCTGCCTGGGCCCCCCAGTGACTGTCACCTTTCTCTCCCCAAGCAGAGCTCCATAGTTCCTTCCGTGGAAGGGACCTGGTGATTATGGTGACAGGCCAGCGCGCTGGTTCAGGCTGTGCCAACTCCACCAGGACTCAGGTGCTGACAGCAAAGCAGGAAGCACAGATGGCAAGACACACTTCTCAGCCAACATGCCGCCCAGGATGGGCATGCGCAGCAGCCTGCACCGCCTGCGAGCTACCACGACCAAATGCAGCCCTCAGCCTGGCCAGGCTGCTACAGCTCTCCCAGCAGTCCTCCTGCTGGCAACCCCAGAGGGCTCCACGCCCCATCTCCCTTCACCTCCTCGCATCTCTTTCCTGGACTTCTGTGCTCTGTGCTCCGGCTACTTTCTCTCTCCACAGTTGCCCTGGCCACTCAGTGGCCCTCTCCATCTCCCAGGGTCTTCTCGGCCTCTCCCAGCATCTCCCAGGGTCTTCTCAGCCTCTCCCAGCTACCCCAACTCTGCCCTGCCGTCCTCACCACAGGGTGTTTCCCCCTCTCCCCTCCTTCCCCACCACGCTGATCTTCCTCACTCATACTTCTCTTTCCATGGCTCCTCCCACGGAGGAGGCGATTTTCCTCCCCTGCAGCACAGAACTATAACCCTGGGACCCAACTCCATAAGAGGGTCCTCCCTCTTCTTGCTTTTCACAGTCCACACTGGGCACCAAACACCTCATCTACTGAACATCACAGGTGCCATCTACACCAGCCGGAGTCAATGCTCACACAGGAAACTGCAACTCAGGGACCCCCTCCCATGGGCTACCCAGAGACGAATCTGTCAGTGACAAGCAGGCATCGGCCACCTGCGACCCATCATAGCTGTGGCTCTGAATCCTACTTATCTGCACTGACCTGTAGCACAGCCACTCCAAAGCTACAGCTGTTCCTTTGTCCTCGGCACTCTGTCCCCAGTCATAGAGATGACAGAGCCCCAAATAGGTCATAGAGACACAGCCCCATCTCAGCTTCACTTGGCTCAGGAAGTACTATGGTTTGTGTCTAGGCGTCTCCCCAAAGCGCCATGCAGTCATGGGGTGGCTTCTGGAGTCTGTGATTAATCATTGTGGGTGTGGATGGTGCACCTGCCTTGGGGCAGGTGATCTGTGCTACAGTGTAAGGAGGGTGGAGAGGCTGGCCGGCTGCCTGAGCTGCCGCACCTCCCTAGGCTTTCTCTTGCTCTTTGCTGCTGCCATGAAGCGTTGAACCAGCCACGTGCCACTCTGCCCCAGAGCCTGCTGTGACTGAAACGTCCACGAACTGTGAGCTAAATAAACCTTTCCTTCCTTCATGATGACTTCTGGGGATTGGTCCCCGCAATGACAGAAGAGTAATGGAGACAGGAAGTTTTCCTGTTTCTTCACCCCTCATTCTTCTTTATTGTTTCCCTTTGACAGCCTCTGCCCCTTTCCTTTCCCCTCACAACCGCTTTGCCCTGTCCTCACCTGGCTCCAGGAACCTCAACACTGCTTGACAAATGTCTGCAGCCTCCCTGCCTGAGCTCCACTCTCCACAATGCATGATGCTGCTGGGCTGTTATAAAACTATTTGCCACATCCTCTGGGCATTATCTGCCTTCCCAAAACCACATTTTAAAGTTAATAAATGCTACCAGCCTGAAGTCAGTTAAGCCCAAGCTCTTTAACCTACAATCCTTTATGCAGAGATCAGGAGGCAAAAATTCCAGTTCAGAATCATGTGCTCCCTGGCAAAAGTTCCTAGGCCCATCTCAGTGTTTATACTTAAGTCTGACACAGGAATGTCCACATTGAGGAAAGAAAGGACCTTCCTACACTGAAGACAGGCAAGGAGGAGCCAGGAAAATAAAGGAAAGGAAAATTGTCTTTTCATTGAAGATCTTAAATTAGTTCAAAATGCAGAGTACTGAAATGCTCACTATATTAAGTGCTTAACCCTAATAACTTCTGTATATGAAGCATGATTCATTTTCCTCTTTTTCTTTCTACCTGAGAACACTGTCCTACAGATTTTCAGCCACTCTAATAAGTGGCCAAAGTCCATGGCATGGTGAGCAGCTCCTCCCCTTGCACAGAGCAAGGAACCCTCATAAAGCATGCTCAGCTGCTCAGGAGAAAGGGGGAAAGGCCACCCTGAAAATACTGGACAGTTTGGAGCACTTAGAGAGACACAGGTAAGGAGGAACCATGTTGTCATACCACTTCAAATGGGACAGGTCCCTCCTCTCTGGCAAAAATCAAAAAGGGGCTTATTTTTAAAAAACAAAAGCAACAGGCACCTGCCAGCTCTCTCTCCTGGGGCCAGTGCCCAAGGCTGCTTCTAGTTCCTACAGTGACATTTTCAGAACTTCAGACTATCCTCTGGGCTTCGAGCCCCACACATAGTGGGGACATTTGCTAGCAGTGCCACACCCCACACAGCTTCCCTGGGACAACAGTAGCCAAGCAAATGCTTCGACAGCATGAATGAATGCCCCCAGGGAAAGCTCCACATCTTCAAAATCAGAAACATAGACGTGCCAAGGGGAGGCAAGTGCCACATTCTCAACTGTACTCGCTGGCCCAGCTGTGACTGCTGGGAGATGACCAGAAAGCAGTCACCAGATTCCCATGGATTTAGCACTGGCAGCTCATGCACCCAAGGGGCCAAACAAAAACAACTAGCATCTGAAATTCATTACCAGCTAAACTATCAAGTCAATAGTTAAGGGGACTACAGGCATTGGCAGACATACCAATGCTCAGAAAACCTGCCCTTCATACCATAACAGCAGACCTTTGCTGAGAATTCCTCAAACAACTTGCAAGAGACAAGCATACACACAGGCACATAAACCCAGGGCCAGAAAGATGTGATGACCCTGATGGCCAAATCGCTCCAAAGCAATGCAAAGTTGAAACAAGAAGTTAGAATTCTTTTGGTTTAAAATTCTCAGAAAGAAAGAAGGAAAGAAAGAAAGAAAGAAAGAAAGAAAGAAAGAAAGAAAGAAAGAAAGAAAGAAGAAAGACAGCAGTTTGCCCTTATCAATCTTACAAGAGCCCATCAGTCACAATACCAACTTCCCAGGATTAGAACCTTCCTCTAACCGGCAGGAAATATTACTGAGGAAGTCAGGAGTGTGGCTGTGTTGGTAATCAAGTAAAATAAAGGAGAAACCAGTGCTTCAAAGCCCAGTTTATATATTTGTAAACAGAAAGTAAAACAAAAAGGTCATTGTTAGAACTATCACATAACATATGTGTGTTATAATATAAGCCCATGAGGTAATTCTAGGTTCTCATTATCACATTAAAGTGTGCCTGAAATAAATAGGAAGGGCTGAGGAGATAGCTCAGTAGATTAAGTGCTTGCTTTGCTAGCACAAGGACCTAAGTTCGATGCCCAGTTCTGAGAAAAAAAGAAAAAAGGAAAGGTGTTGAAATGAATGGGAAATGAACTCACAACACTTCACTCCTCAGCAACCTTCTGCTGAGCTCCCAGGCAGGCTGTGCACAGCTGAGAGCCAGTGACACCAAGGAACAGCCACCACACTCTGCTCTAAGCAAGCTGTCACTCCCGTGAACACAACTGTCTTTGATCATCCAATCAAGTTCCTCTTGTTTCTAGGAAGAAAATGGCTCTTAGCCCTGTGATGCATGTGGGTGAGGGGAGCTTAGGGACAGATGTGGAAAAAAAAAAAAGAAAAAACTTCAAGACCGTATTAATTATAGATCTGAAACGTGCCATAAGCTAGGGGGAATGAGAGTGCCACTCACCAGAAATGAAGCTCCGTTCTCTTAAGGCAAGCGTAGGAACACCCTGCGCTAAGTGGAGTGCTCTCTCCAGCCCAGAGTTCCATTTATCCTCAGAAGGCGAGGACAGGATCACCCACCTCATTTGCTTGTAGGCATGTGGATGAGCATGGCACTAGCTCCATCCCTTGATGGAATTCTCTGCCTCGAAGCCACTTAACAAAACGGAAACCGCCAGTACTCCTATCTTTGTTATGGCTTCCATGGATAACCAAATGTCTTCCTCATCTTTTGAACAAAATGCAAGCATCCATTGCCTGTAATATTATGGAGGTTTCTGTGCTCTCGAAGTAGCAGGGCACAGTCAGAATGGAGTGTGTAAGTCCTGAATCAGGGCACCAACCCCAACACTCCACCCCAATATCCCAAATCTCTGGACTCTAAGAGGTTGGAAGAGAAGCATTATGAAAGGTAAGCCATGCTCTTATGTTAAAGGCTGAAGAGTTAGGAAGCAACAGGGCTAAGGCCCAGAACCCCTGGAAGCATCTTGTCACTTCATCCCCATTATACTGTGAGACACACTGTCACCCCATTTTCCACACAAACAAGCTCAAAGGAGTTAAGCTGAGTTAAACAGCTCCTAAGCATCCAAGTTAGAACTGGGAAATTATGTGTGTCATAAGATTGTGGGCATAATATTTTTGCCACCTCCATTTGACATGAAAACATCCCAGTATAATATAAATGCAAGTAAGTCGCTTGGCTGGTGTCTAGGGTCACACCAGGAAAGCAGATTGGAGCTGGGACAGGCCATCACTCACTCACTGGCCAGAGAACCAGAGTCTGCAGCCAGTAGCATGCTGTGGTTACTTGCTGGGAAGAGAGCAGAAAATTCCTGGAGACATGGAGGGCACTGGAGGGACGAGCTTCCAGGGCTCCTCGAGTTCTGCTTTTGCTGTCACCCCTAAGCCACATAGCACTGGCCCATGGAATTCTTTCCTTCACCTTTTTGAACTTGCCATTCCCTCTAACCAAGGAAGAGGAGGAGGCCGCTTCCCAGCACACTCAGAACGTGTTTGCAGTGGTTCTCTGCCTGTCACACACGTCACTGGCTTCTGAGTGGGTCACAGGCCTCTCCCGGGGGCTTGGGAAATCTCTGAGATAACTCTGGTCTTGTCTTCACACCCTGGAAAGCTCTTTTGCAGCTGCTACTCAAAGAAGACTCTTCAGCCCCTCACCACGGGGCTCCAGACTCCTAAGCAGCAGAGTTCACTCAACCCAGCTGAGCATCTGGATCTCTTGGGAGGTTTAGGGGAAAAAAAAAAAAAAAAAAGAATGGTCAGATCCCTCTCCAGAGACTCTGATTAAGAGGAAAGCAGCTCCAGAGAATTCCCCTGAGACAACTGGCACCTCAGTAGAACCCCAAAATCTGATGCCTCACCTGTGAGTCATACAAGCTCAGAGATTTTCTTTCCCAGGCTCAGATGGATCCAACCGAGGAAACGTAGAGAACAGGAAATCAAGCCCCAGCTAGCTAAAGTTTCTCATGGCTGCAGTTGGCCAAGAGATGCCTTTGGCCGCAAAGGCTCTCATAGCAAGTATTAGCCATCAATCATCGGGAAAACGCAAATGAGTTCCATAGCCATAGAGTGTACACCCATAAATACGATCAAATGAGCAAGACTGAATACCAAATGCTTGCCTCTATGGTAGAGAAGCAACTAGAACTCTCACTCACTGCTAATGGAAGAGCTAACTGATGTGACAAATTTGTAAAATTCTCTAACAGTACTTACTAAGGACAAATACTCATACATTTATAATCCAGCAATTCCACTGGAGGTCCAGAGCATATTCCTACAAACACCAAAGATGTATATGAAAATGATCCTAACTGCACTATGTTACAAGAAAATTACTGGGGCATAATAAACAAATGAAAACAGCCCAGGCTTATCAATATGAGCATGAATATATAACTTGTGTTATAGTCCTGAAATAGAATACTATGGACCAGCAAAAGTAAATAAGCCATTTGATGTGCTTTAGTTACTTTTTCTCATTTCTGAGACAAAATACCTGACCCCTAAACTTAAAGAGGAAAATTTTATTGTGGCTCACAGTTTGTACACATTTTGGTCCATAACTGCTTGCTCCAGGGCAGGGTGGCATGGCCATGGGACATCACAGAGAAGAAATAGTTTATGGCAGGAAGAAGGCCTGAAAGCATCCAAACACCAGGTAGCAAATAACAAGTGACAAGTGACCAAAGACACTCTCTTTCTGTCCCTTATATCTTATCCAGGCCACCTGCCCTTAGGGTGGACAGCATTCACACCCAAGGGGCACTCTTACTCCTAACCATAATAAATTAGTCTACCACTCAGTAGACTAATTTAATAATCACACACCCTTCATGCCAGCATGACACACTGTAGATCCAGCCACCTGTGAAAAGAACCCCACCTCTGACCACATGAGGCTTTGCGGGTGCAGCTAGATACAAGCCATAATACTATGTACAGCAGGATGAATTTCATAAGTATAATATTCAGCCAAAGAAGTCAGGCAAGATTATATGATGTATGATTCCAAGAATGTTTCCATGTTCAAAACCAGGCAAAAAAACTTCTCTGATGGTGGTGATTTTTCTGTTTCTTGTTTCAAACCATGCTTATGATGGCTCATTCACTTCATGTGTGGATGGACAACATGGCAATCCAAATTGATAAACACGCAGTCCAATGAGTCATGCTCTTATGACTTCTATGTATATGTTGGACGTCAATGTATATACAGAGTTTGGCTTTCGCTGACTACTACACCATAATACGAAAGTATACCTACTTGTCTTATTCAGAAGGAGTAAAATAGAACTACACTGAATGTAAGAAAGCCAATCAGAGGGCCGGCCAAATAGCTCAGCAGACTAAAGAACCTTTAAGCAGGCTCAGGAGCTGGGAGTTCCATCCCCGGGCCTGCCATGCTGGACCCACCCTCAGGTTTCCTGAGACTGCAACTGAGACTGGGCATGGTGGTGCACGCCTGTGATCCCAGCTCTTGGTAGGCTTGAACAGGTAGATCACTGTGAGTCTGATTTAGTAGTGAGACCCTGAACACCCTGTAGGCCCTTCCCTAAAATAGAAAGAAAAAGAAAGAAAGAAGGAAAGAAAGAAAGAAAGATTAATGGCTGCCAAGAGGTGAAGACTTGTGAAGGTCAAGGAAGCTAAAGAAACATTGCTGAGATGATACAACATTTCAGATGCTATTCCTCTGAAACTACACATGTGATGTGATTGCCCAAGTGTGCACACACAAACACACATGCATGCACACACGCATGCACACATATATCTGGGGAAATCTGGGTATTCTCTGTGGCTTGTGCCAGTAACGCTGTCCTAGTTTTGTCATTATGTACAGCGGTAGCCCTGAAAGGGACAGAAGGAAGGGTGAAAATGACCCTTTTAATTTTTTTTGTGGCTACCTTTGATCTATAATTATTCCAAATGTTTAGAGAATGTAAAGAGAATTTAAAATGAAAATTTTTCTCAGACTATGTTCAGGATTATTTAATACCTCTCATAAAACCACCAGTTGTTCAGGAGTGTCACAAGCTTGGGGAAATTCTAATTTAAAATATTGCAACTCCTCCCAGGCTTGTCCTAAAAACCCATAAAGATACAAAAAAAGGAAAAGACTCCCAACAATGCTTCAACCTAATGTCAGATGTGGAGGAACAGTCACCATGCATGACTCAGAAGAAGATGGCTGAGGAGAAAAAATAGAGGTTCCCAGAAGAGGCACCAAAAAAGGAGAAAAACTTTCCTCCTCTTCTTTGTGCCTCCAGTCTGAAATCTAGAGTCTGTGGCAACTAGAAAACTTGAAGCTACCTCAAAAGCATGAGTTTTTGGAATGATCTGATTCTCATCCCTTTTTACAATTAACTTTTCATAATTATTTGAACATGAGTTTTTAAAGTTAATTTATTTATTTGGTACAGTCTCCCTACACATCTTGGACTCCTAATGAGCCTCCTGTCTCGGCCTCCCCAGCACTGGAATTAAAGCTGTGCACCACCATGCACAGTTTTGGGGCCTGCATGGCACACCCAGGGTTCTGGGGTGGGCATGCCCTGTGGTATTGGGGATCAACCAGCGACCCTGTACTGGCCAGGTAGGCACTTAGACCACTAAGCTATCTCCCCAGCCCCTTTCTATAATTGTTTACTATAGAAATTCTCACAAAGCAACTACCTAGGAAAGAAGAGGAAAGACAAAGTGTCTCAACAGTAAACAAGAAAAGCACTGATAACAACACATCCAACTAATGACATTTATCTCAAGTGTCCTCCATAGCGAGCGCCTAAATCTCATTATGGGGAAGAAGCTGGCATCTTAGAACAGAGAAAAGACATCAGAAAGCAGGCAGTTAGAAACTGTGTTCTGTACTGTACTGAGGGTTTTGTTCGTGGACCTGATCAACACTGTAGATCTGGGATAAGAACTAGATTGCACTATGATGGAGAAAATATGCCTGTGTTATTCTTCATTTAAATATAAGCAAAGAGGGGTTAGGGAGGTGGCACAAGCACCTGCCTGGCAAGCACAAGGTCCCAAGTTCAATCCCCGGCACCATATGCCATGCTGACCCCCAAACCAGGTGTGGTGGTGCACGGCTGTAATCACAGTGCTGGGGAGGCTGAGACAGGAGGATTACTATGAGTCAGAACGGCATAGCAAACCTCTGTAGCAATAAAAATAAATGAGTAAATGAATAAATACATAAATAGGTGTAAAGAACACAACTGTGCAGTGTATGATAGATAAAATGTCCCAAAAAGGACATTAACAGGAGCACACCATTCAGTGAAACAATGTCATTTTGAAAAGGATTTGGTATAATAACCGGGAAGACACTTTTTCCAGAAATTACCTATCCTAATTGTAGTTCGAGACATATGGACTCTGCTTGCCAAAAACAATTAAAGTGTGCAAAAAATACACGTCTATGATCTTTTGATTTTAAAATAGGACCCCATTTCAAAGAAACTAAAAAATGAAAAAGGCAAATATAAAGTCCAAAAAGGAAATCTATTCTTCTTGAAATTGTACCTTTATCAATGCAACAAAGAAAAATACATAAAATATCTAAGAAATGGAAAGAAATAATAAGATTTTTATTATTTAGTATACATTACAACTTGTATCTAAATTTAAGATAATATATAATTATAATTAAGAAGAGTTTAGCAAAGTTGCTGTATATGAAATCAACATACAAAACTCAACTATATGCCAATATGCTGACAATAAAGAGTTAAATAATTGAAATTGAAAGCATCACAAGATACTAATTATCTAAGAAAAAATCTGTTAAGATATATGCAAGACTCATAGAAAATATTTTTATGAGAAGTATTAAGGAAGATCTAAGAAACAGAGATATACCATGTTCATGGATTAGAAGAGCCAATACTATAAATAAGTTTTTTCTTCCCAGTTTGAGTTTTGAAGTCAATGCAACTCTAATTAAATTTTAGTAGAGTTATGCAGACCCAGAGGTGGTGGTGAACACCTGTCATCTGAGCACTTGGGAGACTGAGACAGGAGGACTTCTGTGACTTTAAGGCCAGCCTGAGCTAGGTAGTACGTTCACACCTAGCCCTGAATTCCATATAAATACCTCATCTTTAAAAAAAAAAAAAAAAAAGGAGCTTTACAGAATTTGACTACATAGTGTAGACATAGGTGTTTACTTATACTCCAAACACACTCACAATGTGAGATAAATCAAGGATAAGCAAACTTGTAAAGAAAGAGGAAAAGAAGAAAAAGGAGGAGGGGAAGAAAGAGGAAGGAAGGAAAGCAGAAAAGAAGAGGAAGTCGAGGAGAACAAGAATGGGGAGGAGGTCATGCTAGAGAAACCAACATTACAAATCTATCGTAGTTAAGACAGTGAAGTTAAAAACACGAATAAATTATTAAAAATAAGCCTGAAAACAAAGCACATATCATTTTTTTCTTTTGAATACAATTTTGTCTACTCAGATGCTGCACCAGAATACAGACTGGTTGGCACAAATAGCAGACGTCTCCCCCGCTCACAGCTCCAGACAACGCCAAGCCTGTGCTCAAGATGTGAGACACTCGGTGCCTGGGGAGCTGCTCTTGCCCTGTTCACAGACAGCAGCTACTCGCTTCCTCTGTCCACACTAGTGGAAGTGCCCGCAGCGCTCTGCTCCGTGCATCTCCTTGACTAATTCCATTCATCAGTTCCACCATCATAAACTAATCTCCTTGCAAAGGCCCCTTGCTGGGGCGTCAGTGTTTCTGCATACAAATTTTGTAGGGAGCAAACAGTTGCTAGCACGTTCGCTTCTTTCATAGTCAAATATGTTATAAGAAAACAAAGAAAGCCATTTCGAATAACTTCTATCTTAAGCAATTTAAATGTGATGTGTCTGATACAGGTTTACAATACGCTACCGTAAATTTTGTTTTACTCCAAATCAGTCCCATAATCAGCAGTGTAGAATAAAGCTCTGTCACCACAGAAGTTTCGAAAAGATAGAAGATGATTGGAATGTCGCATGAATTTAATCCTTATGAGGAGCAAGAGCACATGTAGTGCCCTTTGTCATATGAATTTGAAGGAGTGGAAGCCCTAGGATTTCTCCCCTGGAAACAGATCAATAAAAATTGCACTGGGGCTCAGATGGGCGATACAAAGGAACAGAGCTTTCTTGTGCCACCCAACTGAGCACACCGCAGCTCCGCCCCCTGTGCACTTGTGTGGCGAGTACTCGTAGCCCAGTCGATTCTTCTGACTATGGTTTCAAACCAAAACTTCTTAAGTCAACAGTCCCAAGTTGGCCACCTTGCTTGGTGGGTTAAAAAACACAGTTCACAGGGCCAGCGAGATAGTTCAGTGATCTAAAGTGCCTGTTTAGACAAGCTTAGACAACTGCAAGGACTACGGTTCAATCCCCGGCCCCATATGCTGCGCCAGCCCCACCCCCAGGGCAAGCTGAGCTCGCCATAACATAGATAGATAGATAGATAGATAGATAGATAGATAGATAGATAGACAGACAGATAGGTAGACAGATAGACAGACAGACAGACAGACAGACAGACAGACTGACTGAGTTTTTAAAAAAACAACACAGATCACAACATGCTTACTGCATTCAGCAGCCAGTCCAGGACCATTGGTAAGAAAACACAGTGAAGATCATACAACAAGCCACTAGAAACACCTAATGAACTTCTCCATCTTATGAAATAAAGCTAGAAAAACTTTCACTTTAGGGTCTAGAGATGAACTTTGCAAGCAAGTTTCAGATAGTTAAAAATGTAAAAAAGGAGCAGGGCAGCAGTATGAAGCTATGGCACACATGTCGCCGCCAGCTGTGTGTTATCACTGAAAGCTCTGACAGGTTCACCGCCATGGGAGTAACGGAATCCTTGTTCACCTGGGGCCACATTTCTAAGTCCTGCTAACCAAGGTCTACGGTGGTGGCTATGATTGTCCTAATTCTAGCCCCTCACTAACCCTGTTACTCCTAGAAGGATCTGAAGAACAGACAACACTATTTATCTTCACATCCATCCAACCCAAGGGCCCACACTTCCACATCAGTGGATCAAGGTCAACTCCATGGTCCTCACCACCACCTATAGTGATGCCACAGAAAAGTCCAATCTGGGACTCAGAGTCTTGTGTGACCATGCAGCAAATGGAATCAACTTGGATGAAAAACCAAGCTGTCTGTAATCATAATAAAAAATAAAAAAAACCTTCCAAGTTTAAAACACACATCCACATAACTTAAATTGATACTTTTAGGCCCAACACCTGACTGGGGCTTCAAATTGCAGCCAGTCCAGGCCTGAGGGTCACTTCAGAAAGCTTTATTCAGGAGCATATCCAGAGAAGATCGCTTCTTCACTCTCCACAGGAGATCTTGCCTTTTTCTTATAGATCGTAGTCCAATAACTGAAGACAAAAACCACTTCCTCTGGAGGACCAGCCCTGCTTTTCTGGGCCACATAGAACTCTTCTGCACGTATATAGGACACCTATTCTAAACATCAGGATGCTGATTGTGACTTATCATACGTCCTCAATAAACAGGTTTGCCATTCTTGTCAGTTGCTGCTACCAATACTGAGCATACACAGTCAAATCTTCCAGGCCTCCCTCTTGTCCTGCAGGACCAGTGAACTTGCTACAATGCAAGAGGGAAGGCAACCTGAATCATGACAAAGGGGCACAGAAAAGCAAAAGATGTGATCACGAAAGGCATCCTGAAGGCAGCATTTGCAGAACAAGTGATGTTCTAAGCTACAGTCCATAGATAGGCGAGCCCGCTCCTCACCTGCCATCCTGTAGCACATGCAAGAACGGATTTGACATATCATTAACTGTTATGTTTAAAGTGGTTGGATAAGCTCTTACATAATGTTTTCAATTTTACCTCTTAGTCAATAAAGTCTGAAATATTTATGATCTGATCCTTTCAAAAAGTTTGCCAATCCCTGTTCTAAAGCACAAAAAAACATGAAGACAGCCAATGCAATCAGCCAACGTTTGCTGAGTGCTCTCTGTGTTCTGTGTGCACTGCAGTCCAGACATCAGTTTCACAGGATGCCTCACTATTATCTCCAGTCCACAAAGAAGAAAACTGAGTCATGGCAAAGTTAGTATTTGATCCAGAATCTCACAGCCAGTGAGTTAAGAACCTGATCTCAAAGCTGTTCTCTCACTCACCAGCTCAGATACTGGCCAAGCCCCTAATGAGAGAAAATATATGAGCAAAAGGCTAAAGCAAAAGACCACTGGGAAACACGCTTTCATCTAGCTGAGGAAAAAATGAAACAGGCCAGAAACAGGCCCAGTCATGGCGAGGATCTCTAAATAGGGGATTATTCTTCAGCCTGTGTATGGCAAATGGCATAGGTACGTAAGTTCACTACAACACTAATTATAGTAGCTAAAGCTTGGAGAAAAAACTTAACGTCCATGACAAGATGATTAAAAAATGACATGTCAAACTGATGGAATGCTGTATAATCCTTTGAAAATTGAGAATATTCTTTATATTCATTGAATTAGTCAGCTACTGCTGTGTAACAAAGTATTACAAACTTTTTTCAGTGCTTATGTCTTACTTTCCCTGTTGCTAAAACAAAAATACTCGAAATTCAAAGTTTAATAGAGGAAAGTATTTTACGTATGGTTTGTAGACATTTCAGCCCATACCAGCTGGATCTACGGCCATAGTTCATGGTAGCAGAAGACAACAAAAGCCGTAAAAGCAAAAAGGGGAAACAAGCCTCTTTATGCCCCTTTTATCCTGTCCAGACTGCTGAGATAAGGGTGGTGCCAATCCAATTAGCGGGCTGACCAGCAATCACCCACTCACCCTTAAACCTATCACCCTCAATCCCAGCATTGCGTACAAATAAGTCATAAACTGTAGATTCAGCTGCTTCCAAAGCAGTTTCCTCTAAAAATACATCAGGCCTTGGGGAATATTCAGGCACAGCCATAATAGCTTGGAATTGAGCCCAGGCCCTTGCGCATGGTAGAAAACTTCCACCTCTAGGCTACATTGCCAGCCTGCTACTATAAAATCCTGATACAATAAATACTGATTTCTCAGGTGTCAGTTGATCTGCGAGGTGAGGCTGCTGGCTCCAGGCTACAAGTCGGCCCACATCTGTGCACTCTGTTCAGCCCCTTGGACCAAGGATGAGGTCACACATATGGAAACTAACAAAGCCTCTGAAGCCTTTGACTCAATATTGCCATAGGGTCACTTCTTCTGCTGGCCTGGAGCACAGAGACAAGTGCAAATTGAAGGCATGTTTATGTTTTGAAAAGGAAGTGGATAAACTACACAGCAAGCAGGGTGGACACAGCAAGAGGTAAAACAGACCAAGGATTGAACCAACCTTGAATGCTACTGCAGAATACTGAAACTACATCTGGGGCAGCTGGAAGTGCTGATGCTGCTTCTGTTGCCTGTGCCACAGTGACAGCCAAGGGCATAATCTCTCCCTCAAAGCAGAAGTTCTCCATAGATGACTTGTCCACCTGAGACAAGCCCCCTAATCCCATCCATCCACACAATTCAATATGGCCAATATCTACTGTTCACTATCTTGGACACAATGGATGAAAACCTGCACTGGCCACCACCATGGATACAGTTAAGTGGGCACCTGTGCCATCTCAGCTTCTGCCACATCTCCATCAAGGATGCCTACTGAGGACTGAGCAGGTGCTGAAGTGGAGGGGACTCTGGTTCCTGAGCATGCCCACCTATGTATGCCTTGCTATACATCCAATGCCCTACACTGCTAAGGGGCTCTGGGCTGCTCCTAAATGCTACACTTCCTGCTCCTGCACATATTCTAAAGCCACCACCATCTGGACAGCTATAAAACAGGGACTTCTAAACTTCTTTTCCCATCCAAGTTCTCCTCAATCTCTCCTTGTTTTTGTTTTTATTTTTATTAGTGCATGTTTGCTGTATATAATGATGACATTCACTCTGGGCAGCTGACGCATGTGCATAACACATCTTAATTTTCTCTCCTTGTTTTTAAATAAAAGAATTTTCACAGGCCAAAATCATAGCTAGGAAATTTAATAAATCAGAGCCATTCGGAGTGATCCCATTCTGATGGAAATATAAGGCCCAGGGAGGAAAACCATCCTGAATGGACCCATCTGGGAGATGGCAGTGGCTGAGCAGGGACCCAGGGCAGAAATAAAAGGCAACTTGAGGCTTCAGCACAAGGAAATGGCATTCAAAGCCTTTCTGAGAATGTCTAATTTTAAAGACTTTCAATTCCAGGAACGAAGAACTGAGATAATCCAAACAAACTCTTCTGCTGAAGCTACTGGAAAAAATCTGGACAAATATGTTTTAAAATATTTGAAAGAACTTAAGACTTAACAAGACAGTGAAGTACTCCCAGGCCCAGATCTGGTAGCAGCCAGATCCCAGTGTCCTGCTGAAGCAGACACTCAACCTAGCCCCAGCTGTGGGGCATCTGCCAACCTGGGATCCTCCGGAGACAGCTGGTGTTTTCCTAGCCTGCTTGAACAAGGGGTGCAGTGGTTAGAGATCCAATGCCCAACCCCGCTCAAGATGAGGAGACTGATCACTACCCAGTTAGTTGAGACCCCCAAGGACCAGAATATCAGGGTGAACTCCAAAAACACAGCCCCAGCATCTCACTATGTACTCAATAATTCTCCTGATAGAAGCCATCCCAATGGCCTGAGGCAGAGTGCACGCCTACCCACTTGAAGACGAAGTACACTTTTCATTTGGTAGGTGACTGCAGACATTTTTTGTAAGTGACTTCTGTTTTTATTTTAGGACACACTGTTTGTCATAGCTATGATTTCTTTGATGGTGGTTTCTTGGTTAGAAATATATCCCCAAATCATTACATTGTGCCTGAAGGAACATGCAATTCTCTGCATGACAATCAACTCTGTGACATAGTTTATGGGCTCACATGGCAGCTGAAAATGAATGCTGTCTCTGTCAATGCAAATTCATGAAATGTTCTTTTTATTTTAAGTAGCTGTATTGTTAAGTAGAAAATCTAAAATCAAAATTCTGAAGTTCAAATTTCTGTTTTAACCTTTATGCCCATGCTAGGTGAACTACCCATAGTATAGGATGTCATTTACCTCACAAGTAAAATATACACCATGATGGTAAGAAATAATGTAAGAATAAAATGCCACAGTCCTTAGAGGAGATGTCAAATCAAGGAGGCCTAATATTAGGCAACTACTTAAATGTCTAATAGTTACTATTTTATTAGCAGAAAGGTGATGCTTGGTATTATAGTTTAGAATGCCAAAAAGACAATGATAGCAACACAATAGTTAATAAACTAGTGATAAACACAGCTAGGGTTCAGAGTCTGTCTGATTCTAGAACTAATGCCTTCAAATGGTCCAAGTATTATAGTATGTATTTTGGTAAGAAAAGCTTTGATCTATAACCAGCAGTCCCTGAATTATATCTGTAGTTTTTTTTTTTTTTTTTTTTTCCTAAATGCATGCTTAGAACAACCAAGGGCCGGCCAAATGGCTCAGTGGATTAAAGTGCCTTCTTACACAGACACAGGGGTCCAGAGTTCAACACAGGGGCCAGGGATTCGACCCTGCCTGCTGTGCCAGCCCTGCCCATTGACATGATGATTGAGACTGGGTATGGTGGTGCACGCCTGTAATCCCAGCTCTTGGGAGGCTAAAAACCAGGAAGGAGCACTACAAGTCTGGTCTGTGTAGCGAGACCCTATAGACCCTCTACTAGATACATAAAATTTTTTTTCAAAAAAGAACAACCAGATACCTAAGAGGTCCCACAGTAAAGGAAATAAGGTTGTCTTTGGGAAGAGCAAAGTGGGCGGGGAAAGTAATTAAGTGTTCCAGGAGATTCAGAGTACAATAACCAATCAGAAAGATCTGACTGCGAGCTCTGATGCCCCATAGAAGTGGCAGCTTCCCGGAATGTCCCCTCCCTGACACGATGGCTAAAACAGACCCAGCAGCCCCAGACCCAGGGTGTCTGTCATAGTCAGGCTGCTGTCCCAGGGGCTTGAACGCGGCCCCGGGGCAGGTGTGGAACCGGGATGGGAATTTCACTTACTCTCTCTGACATCTGTGTGAGCCATGGGAACACCGTGATCGTCACTGGCAGCCTTCTCGGGACTCTTGCTTCTCCTGCCTTTTCTGTTGCTATTTTTACCTAGAGAGCGAGAAAAAAAGAAGGATGCCTTTACTTCCACATGTCAGAGCTGTCTTTGGATGTGAGAACGCACTGTGCTCCATCTGGTGCTCCAAGATGCTACATGAGACTCTCAGGGGTCTGTGGCTAAAGGAAAGGAAATAAGCATGCCTACTGACACAAGGTGCATCTGAAATTGTTACTCTCATAAGATGACAGAGTGCTTTGGCTAGCACAGTCGACCTCTCTGAGGCTGAGGCACCCTCAGCGACTGCTAAACTGAAAGCAGAGCCCTAGATACAGCTTCACCGCTACCATCTTGCCCCAAGCTAGGACTGTCCTGCCTACCTCTTCGAGGTCCACACTGGGAACCTGTGGTTGATGTTGGTAAGCCTGTGCTGTGCTCCTGACGAGCCCTCCCACCTCTGCTCCCTTTTGTACCTGTCCCTCTGCTCCAGGACTTTGCCTGTGCTGTCACCCTCCAGGGCACCCTTCCTTCACTGCTGAGCTTATTAGCTCCTGTTCATCACTCAACTCCAACTGTGACAGCATCTCCTTACGCTGGCCTCCCTGACTTCCTTCCCTAAATCTAAGAGAGCAGGAGGAGGTTAGGACAGAAGCTCAACAGACTTCGGTCTCAGGCTGAGTCAGGCTCAGCGGTTTGCCCAGAAAATAGATTGCAGTAGTTGCCCCCAGAGTAGTCCCCACGAAACAAGACACTGCCACTGCACCTGAAGTTGGCCTCTGGCTACGGAATGACCACCCACGAAGGGAGCAAAGTGGCCTTCCAAGAACACTTCTCCAGCGAAGGCTGGAGTTCTGAGGGATTTCCCAAGGTGGAGGGAATGGGTGTCCCTGCAGAGAAAGAAGGCCTAGTGGCAGGCGCAACCCGCAGCATAGCTCCCAGCCTGTCCTGGGTGGGTCACCATAGCTTCAGGGAACAAGCAGCTGTCCAGAAGGGCAGGGGCAGCACCTGGCTCCACACACTGCTGTGCTGCCAATCTAATGCATAGCGGGCAGAGAAGCAGAAAAACAAGGTGAGGCAGGGGGAGCAGGAGAAAGGGAGGGAGGGAGCAGCAAGGAGGAAGAATGGAAAAGAAGGGCGGGATGGGGACAGAAAGGGATTACGGGACTAGAGCAAGAGGAGGGCAGGCCTATGGAGAAAGACGCCTAATGACTAAAACCATCTTCCTTTAAAATATTAAATGCATAAGAATAGGTAAAGAAGAAGTAAAACTTTCACTATTTGCAGATGACATGATAATCTACTTAGAAGACCCAAAGAACTCCACCAAAAAGCTACTGGAATTAATACACAAATTCAGTAACATAGCAGGTTACAAAGTCAACACACAGAAGTCAGTGGCATTCCTCTACACAGATAACAAACACACTGAGAGACAAATTAGAGAAACAGCACCTTTTATGATAGCACCGAAGAAAATGAAATACTTAGGAATCAACCTAACTAAGGAAGTAAAAGACCTTTTCAGTCAAAACTATAGTACACTGAAAAAAGAGATCTTAGAAGATCTCAAGAAATGGAAAGATATTCCCTGCTCCTGGATAGGAAGAACCAACATTGTGAAGATGGCCATACTCCCTAAATTGTTGTACAGATTTAATGTAATTCCTATCCAAATACCACCAACATACCTCACAGAGCTGGAAAAGTCATTCCAAAAATTTATTTGGAACCAAAAAAGACCCAGAATTGCAAAGACAATTCTCGGCAATAAAGGTTCGGCAGGAGGCATTACAATTCCTGACCTAAAGTTATACTACAAAGCTACAGTCATAAAATCAGCATGGTATTGGCAAAAGAACAGACATGAAGATCAATGGAATAGACTAGAGGATGCAGAAGCAAATACAAACACACTCAACCACCTTATTTTTGACAAAGGGGCCAAACATGTGTACTGGAAGAAAGACAGCCTCTTTAACAAATGGTGCTGGAAAAATTGGCTCTCTACATGCCGAAAACTAAATCTTGACCCTAGTCTATGACCATGCACGAAAATAAAGTCGAAATGGATTAAAGATCTAAATATTAAAAGTGAAACATTAAATCTCCTGGAAGAGAAAGTGGGAGGAAATCTTGAAGACATCGGAGTAGGCAAAGAGTTCATGGACAGAAATCAAATTGCACGTTTAACACTTGAAAGCATCAACAATTGGGACCTCCTCCAGCTAAGAAGTTTCTGC
>PVJA010016702.1:0-42983 GCA_004027025.1 Myocastor coypus
TCCCCATGGCTTGCACCCCTAGTCCTTTGCCCACCAGCTTCTGCTGGGTTTGGCCAACAGAGGGCACAGGGATCAGATCAGTGGGTAGGCAGGGAGCAGCTGAGCAATTGTGCAGCGCAGCAGTGAGGCTGGATCCCTGATAGACTGTGGGATTCCCATCCTACGGGAGGCCCCACCAGCTCTCACGAAACCCCAACACACCTCATCCATTCCCCATCCTCCTGAACACTGTGGTGGCCATCTCTTTGCTTGGGCCAGCCCCTGGGCAAGGTCCCCTGGGGTGCAAATTCTTTCTGGAACCCCAGTGCTCTGTGCCTCCTACTTTCACCTTGCTGGGTGGGGAGCCTTCCAGACTGTGTCTAAATCTTTTGGTAGTGCTGGAGCTCAAACCTAGCCCCTCACTGACCTAGGACCCCTCTGCTGGGATGCTAGGTATCCATACTCATTTTTCACCAGCCAGTCTGGTAGACAGGAGTCTGGAGGTGTACATAGTAATCTTCAGAGACCTAAACTCTAGGATGCCTCCTACGTAGAGGCTGTGAAGGGCATCTTTTCTATGTGAGCCACCTAGAAGTTGTTGAAATACTCTTTCTACTACTGAGTCGATGCCTCCGATTCCATTTGGTGAGATGAAGGGGTCACGCTGAGTCTCCACTATTCGCCTTATCTCCCCTTCTCTCTGTGGCTTCTCCTGGCGTCACAGTGGGTGGAAGGCTGGGATTCAGCCAGTGGAGGGAGGAAGTACACATCTATAGTGTAGAAAACCACAGGGACTCTGGGCGAAGCTTAGGCAGCTGGAGGGTGCAGCTGAGACAGTTGGGTAATTGTGGAGAGCCGTGTACTGCCGTAGCCTAAAGATGGCGCCTGCTTCCGCCTTCCACCCCCGAGGGGTGAGCGCTCTCCGCCCGTTGTTTATTACCATATATGGTCAAGGCTGAAATCCTTGGCTTGCTTCCGCGTATGTGGACCTACCGTTGAACGCTACGTAGCTAACCGGGATTGGATGCTCGGGAGTATTTAGTTAGAAGCCCGCGAGTGCTCGGGGGAGAAGAAAGAAAGATAACCGAGCTTGTACAAGGGTCCTGAATAAACCGCTGAAGGAAGAGCTGTGTGTTGCGTCCTCCTTGCTGGCGAGGCGGCGCGCGACAGCTAATTTTTAAGCCATTCATCCTGGCTTCATGCAACAGGAGTGAGCCCTTGATATGCCTGCTTTAGGATCAGGAAGTAAGTGGAGCAGGGAGACAGGCAGCTAAACCACAGGTTCTCAAGTTCATCGAGCCTTGGAACCAGCTGGGCTGTGAAAGCACAGACTAGTAGGGGCAACCCACAGTGCCTGACCCTGTGGCACTGGGGTCCAGATGAGTGTGGGCATTGCTAGGACCAAGCTGCTGGTGCCCTAGGGCCACAGTTTGTCAGACTGTACTCGTAACAGTTACCTGGCACAGGGCTGCAGAGTCACCCTAAAGATGCCACGTGCTGGGATGATGGCGAGATGGGCTTGGGAGGCCCAGCAGGTTTTATGAAAAAGAAGGGTGGCTGTGCTGGACCCCACAGGGGGACAGGGAATGGGCAGATCTCAGAAGGGGAAGGCATTTCAGGCTGGGGGTGCAGAGAGAGAAAGTCAACCCCATTCCCAAAGGGAGGCCAGTGGCCGGACAAATGCCAGGAAAAGAAACACCAGGAAAGCAGGGCTGGACCACGAAGGGCGCTAGGCATCTCCATCACTGTTGAGTGAATGCCACTCACTGTTCCTGCCTTCCCACCCCCAGACCTGGCTGGGGCTCCTGCAGGGCTTGTGGGGACTCGGTCCTATGTGACTACCTGTCTTAGTTACACTTCTATTGTTGCTGGGACAAATACCCAACACTCAAAACGAAGGAAGGAAAGGTTTATTTAGCTCGTAGTTATTGGAGGTTTCAGTCCATATTCAGCTGGTCCAAGGCTGAGTGGAACAGGGCAGAGAGCATCCAGTTCATGGTGGCAGAACAGCAACAATTGCGACAGAAACAGCCAACCAAACAGGGCAGCAGAGAGCAACAGCGCAAGTCTGTCTCTCTGTCTCTCTTTAAATTACATCAGGCTCTCTTCCTTAGCCTATCTGCCTCAGGTCACATCTATAATTCCCAGCAGTACTCAGACCATAATCTCATCAGTACTAAAACACATAATCCCAGTGGATCATGGATCATGTCTCAAACTCTATAAGTCCCCACCCCATGATTGCATGAGGCTTTGGGGGGACAACTAGATATAAACCATAGCACTGTCTCACTTTCCACCAGAGGATGCCCTGTCTCCAGAGACTGGGAGTACAAGGGGCCTGGCAGCAGCTGGCACCTGCAGCCAACAGGGACAGGAGGTGATGGACAGGCTTAAAGCCATGTGGCTCCCAAGGGGACCGGCTCAGGATGCCACACCAACTTCTCTCTGGCCTCACTTTCCCTCCAGCTCCTGGGGATCCCTTCCGAGATGAGCTCTCTGTGCTGAGCCCTTGGGTCAAGCTTTGTTCTCCAGGCACGCCAGGCTCAAACAGACTGTGAGAGACACAGAGAGGACTTGAAATTTTGTCCTGTGGACAAAGTGAATCAATACTTTGTCAAGACGAAAGCAGCAATGGCAGCAATGTGCTGGGCACTGGCCTTTAGGCATGATCACAGGATTGCGGACAACCCCCGCGCGGGACCTTGGCCTGTCGCTGAGGTTTCTGCTGGCCAGCCAGGGCTGTCCTTCTTGGGCATGGCCATCCACTCGCATTCAAAGATATTGTAGGGAAACGTAGTATTATTCCTATATAGATAGAACCAGGCAGGCCTGCTAGGTCATACAGTGGACACTAAGCTGACCATGGAAGGGTCACGCTGGATGCAAAGACGTAGCTGGAAAGGGAGAAAGCAATTACTAAAAAAGAAAGAAAGAAAGAAAGAAAGAAAGAAAGAAAGAAAGAAAGAAAGAAAGAAAGAAAGAAAGAAACATGGGTGGGAGAGGAGAAGGCACTGATCTCTCTCTCTGAGCAGCTCATCTGGAACCAAGAACATCTGAAGGAGCTGGAAGATGTCCCAGGCAGAAAGGGCAGCTCTTGGTTTCCCAGGAGCAGAGTAGAGACCTAAGAGGGATTTGATGTAGGCCATGAGAAAGCAAGAGGGATGTGGAGGGAATCAATGCTACAATCTGCTTTAAATAAGGAGTCACACTGGAAATTACTGATTAAATACACCAAACAGTGGCCATGGCGTTTACAACCACTTAAAGAGAGTCAGAAAGGGAACAGACTGCTGTGGGGCAAATGCCCCAGCTGCTGTTCTTTTCCAGAGCCTTCTATCTCTCCAGCTCACCTATAGTTGCTCAAGTCAGGTTCACTGCTAATAACTCTGAGGTGCAATAAATTTGGAAACCACTCAAATATCTGTCTGCCAATCAGCACTGTTCATCTTGATGGCTCCACCAATGGCATCATCTCTCTGGCTTCCTTTGAACATGGTCAGTAAAGCAAAGGAGCAACCAACCCTTAAGCATTCTGGACACAGAAACCTGGGGATGTCTCTATTTGAGAAGTGTGGAGAAACTACCGAATTCGCTCATTAAAATCTTCCAGAACCATCATGCCCTAAGCAAACAAGTCCCCCAGGCTGCTCTCCATCAATCTATTCAAGTGCCCCTGCCTGTTTCTCTAGTCCCTGCCTCCATGGCAACAGGCCATTGACCTGCCCCAAAGGGAGACAGAATCTTTGGCAAGACTGAAACTTTTAGTAATTCCACTTGTCAATGCAGGTCACAGAGAAATGGATGGACTCTTCCTGAGTTACTTAGCAGACGGCTGACAAAATAAGTGTGCTCCAGCCTGTGACCAGACCCGGCATCCAGAGTATTCCTCAGCAGTGCCAAGTGTCACATCCTTAGAGGCTGAGAAATCTGCACCACGGACACCTGTCTATCAAATTACTTGCTGAGTGAGGGTTTCTTCTTTCAATATTTTCCTTCTTTTCCCTTTCCCTAAAAGGTTAAAGTATACTACATCAGGTGGCTTATTCACTGTGACCATTAATCTGATAATTTTTTCTCCTAAATTTATTGCACAAAACACAAAAGACCTATAGCACAAGATGCATTTTACTGCACTAGTTTCCAGTTGAGGAACCTTCTAGAAATACCAATTTCTATTGCTCAAACCTCCCGCTTGACGAAGAGGAGGATCTGGAAGCAACAGGCTTGCACCCAGGATCTCTTACCCCTGACACGGAATAGCCTGGGCTTTGCTCCTCTCCTCTCTTCTCCTGGACTCGTCCTAACACATAGCTTGTCCTTTATAAGACTGCCTATTTGGTGCCCCTGCATTATAATTCAGAAATAAAAATGCTGCTTCTGAGATTTATTTCCCAATTCATCTTCTGATTTGTCATGGACTGGAGGTTGAGCTTCCAGATTTTCTATTTTAAATTACTTGTGAACAGATTTCTCAAACAGACTAAGAAATGGCTTTTGTCTGGATGGGAACAAATTCTGAATGTTAGGACTCAAGTCCTCTTTCTGTCGCTTCTGTCAAAATGTGAGCCAGCTGTCAACCCCACAAGTTCCCAGATCAATTATTTGTAAAATAATACACAGGTGTGGTGGAGATGCTGGAGTTATAAAAAGAAAACGGTAAATTATTTTTTCATGGGCCAGCTGCTCAACTGATGTGATCTCCAGCAAGGTTCTTCTTAGCTCTGAAGCTCAATTAGCAAATCAATTAACCCCATCCCCTTCCCTGCCACCAGGGCCAGGCAGCCAGCCTCCACCCTCTGCTCCTCTCAGGGCTCTCCAGGGAGTCACCAGGCCTAATCAGGCAGCCTAGGGTTCCCATGTTTCCCATGGGCCTTGAGCAGCAGGGGGCCTGCTTTGGTTTAAGCAAGGATTAGCAACCACCACAAGAAGTAAAGCACCACATCCTGCTCCCAGGTATTTATCTCTGTCCCTTAGAAGTGGGGCTCAGCTCAGACTTAGTGGGGGCTGACAGCAAGACAGGCTGTCACATTCTTTAAGTGGGAAGGAGGGATGACCAGGAAAAGCCGATGTTTCTCTAAGGGGCGCTGCCTAAAAATCACGTTGCAAACCACGGCACCTTTTAAGCAGGCAGCAACTTACCAGAGAGGGATCTCATATCTCCATCACAGTATCATGCCATGACACACTCAGCTTACACACTCACCTACCTAAGAGCTTCTAATTGCTGGCAAGCGCAGTCATGCTTCCTCTGGGGCAAAGGGCAGCTGGCCTTTCTAAGCACTGCGGAGATAGCCACTGCAGCCTCTAAGGACCCCCAGTGTGCCAGTAAAATCACCACGTGTAAGGGGGGCCATCTGAGGACAAACCGGCTGGCTGGGTGGAACTAGAGTTGGGACCAGTGGCACTTCAGACAGCAATTAAAAACACATTTCACTGTGAGACACTTATGGAGCATTTTTCTCTCAAACTGTAGATCAATTCATAAGTGATTATTTGTTGACTGACTTTACAGACTTGGGGAAAGAATCATGTGCCATTTGGGGGCCTTGGGTTCCTCATGTGTATAGTGATGCTGAACTCGTTTCAAGGATCCTTTGGGCCCCCTTCAATGGTTGGGGACAGGTCACCTTCAATATTTTGGCAAATCACATCAAGCACTGACCATCTCCCAGCTCATGGCGCGCAGCTCACCTTCTCCACAGGCGTGTGCTCTTCATTTGTGACGTTGGTTTTCCTTGACTCGTTTTTAGACCTGCTCAACCTTCTGGATACTTTTTCTCTGAGTAAAGTGGCATATCCGATGTGTTCATAGATGGGGTTCGTTGTCATTTTTGAAATGTATTCAGCAGCTTTTGTTTCTATGTACAGCGTTATCAAGCCATCTGTCACCAGATCGTGAATGGATTCAAACCGCTTTTCACCCACAAAGTGTTTTCCATCGTGGAAGAGCCGGTAGTTTAAGGTCTGGTTTCCAAACCTGCCCACAAGAGATCGGGGATTACAATAGATTAGAATCGAAGTGGTGAGGGCCGGTAACTGCTCTGAGCAGATGCCAGGCCTGGCACAATCTCTTGACCCTCTGCTATGGGTACAATGCATACCCTGCCTTGACAGCAGAGGTAACTGAGTTAAAGAGTTAGGGAAGGGCCCAGCAGGATGGCTCAGTGGTCTAAAGCACCCACTTAGGAAAGCTTAGGCGGCTGCAGGGACTCTGGTTCAATCCCTGGCACCACATGCTGTGCCAGCCCTGCCCTCAGGGCCGGTTGAGCCAGCCATAAAAATAAATAAGCAAACAAACAAAAGTTCTGAAACAAGAAAAAAAAGTAAAATAAAAAATTCTTTTAAAAAAAAAAAAAAGAGTTAGGGAAACCAGCTGGAGGTCACATGAGACTGAGGTGGAATTTAACTCCAGGTAGTCATTTAGGGTCGCTGGATTCTATAAATCACTCAGGTAACTGGATCATAGTATTCTCATTTGTAAAAGTCAGAGGGTAGTGCCTGACTTACAGACATCTTACCTATAAACTTCCTTAATGGGAACCAGCAATTACCATTGCAAGAGATGCCACCACAGGTGACCCTGAGGTCCCCTGGTTACATCAGTGGGGCACCCCATTCCTGCTACCTCAGTTAGTGCAGCAGAGAGACATAGCAAGTCGTGCTAAGTATGACCGCCACCGGCCTCCAGCAATCTCCCCCTCAGGGTCCTATCCTCTTATCCCTGGCTCTTGCCTGTGGATCCTGCCCTGTATCTCACGGCCTGCCTGGCTCCTCACTGGGACTGCCAGCTCCTGCTGCTTGGGCTGGGAAGGGAGAACTGCGAATACTTAGAGTACTCAACGGCTTTTGAAGAGCTTCTTTATCATCCCATTGTTCAAGGTATATCTTAGACACTGCCGGTTGTATTTGGAAAGTTTCTTTCCAAGACCACAGAACTGACATGGCACAGCGATTAACACACCTCTGCCTCTGTGGGCTGAGCTCAGAAGGGTTTGCCCACTCCCGTCTCTCTGTGGAGAAAGGCCTTCCTGATTCCAGAACCCTCAGATGAGTTTCTGGAAGACAACCTGATTGTGAAACTGGTACTTCTTCAAACCTAGATAAGACTGTGGTAATAATTAAGCAGCATGAAATATTTTTTCAAAGTATGGACAGTGCAATGAATGCAATGTCTCTTCCAGCAGGGAGGCTGAGGAGGGTGGGCCGCAAGTCCAGCCAGGGCAACTTAGTGCCTTAGTGAGAGCCTGACTCAAAGCAAGAAATTAAAACAGGGTGGGGGAGGGAGCTCAGGGTGAAGGCCCTGGGTTCAGGCTCCATTAACAAAACAAAGAAACTAGCAAGCAAAGGCCTTTTCATCCTTGTGCTTGCCAGTGAAAGGCTCTGGAGAAACCTGCTGGGCAGGCACACTGGCCAAGCTCTATCCTCCCAGCATCCAGCCACAGAGGCTGCACGGTGGTCACCAGCAGGAGGCGCTTGAGGGGTCCTGCTGTCTCTGAGAGGAGTGGACAAACAAGCACTGCCCAGCAGGTCTAGCCAGGTATGCCCACAGAGGATGGGCAGGAGGAACCCTTGTTCAGAAAGGGCTGCTGGGAACTGAGCGAGGGACACACATGGCTCAGTCAAGTGGCTCCACCTGTCAGGCACAGGCAGCTGTAGGAACACAAACTTCCCAGATAATTCTCCAGTGTGCCCTGTGTCCACCAGCACAGCCTGTGTCCGATAACTCAATAATACCAGCGACCAAGGAGATACCTACACAGTATCTATGCCGCTGGGGCTTTGGGACAAAAGGGAAAACAAAAAGTAGAGAGGGAGTGGCTGTCTGTGGGTACTAAGTTTCTGTTGGAGGTGCTGAAAATTTCTGGAAATGGACGGTGAAGACGGTTGTGCACACTGAGAATGCTACTTAATGCCAGCGAGCTGTACAGATACAATGATAGAAGTACTGATTTTATTCTATATGGATACATGTGCGTAGCTTATCATAAATGGGCTAAACTAAGGCAAAGCAATGAAAACAGTGAATGATTTGCGGCACACCTCAGAGCTAACGTGTAGCATCCTGGCTGCCGCTGGCTTTCCCGAAGGATGTAGGCGCCCTCCACGCCGCCCAGAAGCTCATCCGCCTGTTCCCGGGAGATGATTCCATGGAACCTGGGGAAACAACACCATTACAGACATCTCCTGAGTAGGACTGCAGGAGCTAGGCTGAAAAGGGTGACGGGGCTACCCGGAATCAACAGCCCCCACCCAGGGGAGGGGGCAGCAGTGTAGCGCTTCGTACAGCTTCACTTGGAACCAGCGAGCTCCAGAGAGAAAAGTGTGTGCAGCGGCACACCCAGGCAGAACCCAGGGCCCCTGGCTTTCTGCTCTAGCCTTTGCTCTCAGGCTGAGAAGGGAAGGTGAAACAACAAGCCAGTCATAATCTGGCTGCTTTTATACCTATGGCGAAAAACAAAAAGGCCAATTACCAATTTAGCTCTCAGCTCAACACAGGTAGCTATGTATTGTCCTGATTGCAAATGAACACTTATTGATGAGAGACCTGCTTGCTTCAGGTGCGGGGTGTTAATTTCAGAGGTTCATCTTCTGGAAAGCAGGGCTGGCAATAATCCATCTTTTCCCCATCCTCTATATTTTGAAGAAAATGTCTTTGGGACATGTTTGGAAAATGTACCTATTTTTCTTTGTTAAAGATAATGTTTATCTTCCTTGTGCTTCCATTTAAAAAGTCATACATAAGCATGTACAAAGCATGGCATGTATTTAGGAGGGCTTGGGGCTTGGTCGATGACTACTTTCATCTCCTAGAGGAGGCTGCCAGAGGGCTACAGGACGAATAGTGGTGAGGGAGTCCAGGAAGAGACGAGATGGGCTGGGTCCCACCTACTTTCTGTGCTCCCATTAAGCAAAGATGTTTGGGAAAAATAGCCTAATAGAATACAGAATATATATATATATACATGATACTGAAGATCAAGCTCAGGACCTTGTGCTTGCTAGGCAGGTACCTAAGCTGCTGAGATATCTCCCAGCCCGTATGTAGTTCCCCTATCCTTCAAAGTAGGTGTTTTTGTTCTACAGAAGGGAGGCCAGAAGGAGCTGTTGCTGTTTCAAAAATTGACTCAAGTTTGAGGCTGTGATAGTTCAGCAGAGAGACGTTGCCTGGCTTCCTAAATTTTGGCTTTAAATCTCAAAATCCAGTGCCTACAGGCTTGGGAGTAGTACTTTCCAGGAATGAGGATGTGTCTGTGCTAAGACATAAGAGGGACCTTTGTGTCCAAAAAGCGACCAGTGTCCCAAGAGGGACATGTGTGGCACATCAGTTCTCAGGGCTGGTGAAGCAGAGGGTTTGGAGCTTTGCTTGGGAATGAGGACACTGGGTTCTGCAGACCTTGTTCAGAAACCTGTTTGGCAGGAGCTGGGGCAGAGAATGCTGGAGAGGCAGGCAAGAGACCAGAGGATGGCCTTGCCTTGGCAGGGAGGTCAGGAGGACAGTGGGAGCAGAGGGCACTGGAAAGCTTTCCACACGAGAGCCAAGAAGCACAAAAAGCGGTGTCAGAAGAGGTGTGAGGAGGGGCTGTGCCTAATACTCCTGGCCAGCGAGGCAGTGGAGTGTGAGCACAGAGGGCTGAGGCATGCCAGGAGACCCAGCTCCTGCCCCATGTCACTCCTGTGGAAAAAGCCAGGAAAAAGCAAAACAAGAGTGGGCCAAACAGGCAGTCACCATGGTAGCAGCGAAGTGGGAGCTCCCTCGAGCAGCCAAGCCCATTGTCCAGTTGGCAGGAGCAAGCAGCATCAAGAACTAAGTTAAATGTAATCATTCAAAAGAAGAGAGGGGCAGCCGTGTGTCCTTGAAGACAGCCTGTGGCTCATCACCATCTTTACACATGGATTTCTAAATTTCTTTTGGTACTGGGAGTCGAATTCAGGACCTTACACCTGCCAGGCAGGCACTTATGCCACGGAGCTATTGTCCCAGCCCTATGCATGGATTTTAATCTCTATAATCATTGATAAACAAGAAAGAGATACAGGGGAAAAGTAATAATGGTTCTTTCCTTTTTCGTGGTGGGGAGCTGTGGATACTTTTCAGCAGGCATTTTCCTGTATATTTTACTTTTCCCAAGTTAGCAGGTATTCATATTATTCATATGTTAATTTAGAAAAAATAAAGGTAATACCTATGCACATTGGGCAAATTCAAAATTCAAGTGTTAAAGATACAAAAGAAATAAAAATGCAAGGAGCACAGAAGTAGCAATTCTCTTGGCCTAAAGGAATGCATGGTCAACTCCTTCTTGTGTCCTTCACTAGAAATGTGAATGTGCCTTTTCTGAACAGAACGAGGATAACTTCATGAGTGGTAGAGAAAAGCCCTTTATTTTATTTTTTAAAGAGAAATACAGTTCTGAAGGTTTTATACTAATTCTTCTCTACTACAAGGTATTCCTTTTAATAGTTAAGAAATGTTTCCTTGGGTTCCACTTTGTATATATTCTACACGAAGTGTGAGTAGGAGGAATAGGAGAGCTAAAGTTATTCAACTCCTTTTGGAGTTCAAAGTCTCTTTGGCAGGTTTTCATTTTCTTTCTTTCTTTCTTTCTTTCTTTCTTTCTTTCTTTCTTTCTTTCTCTTCCTTTTTAATTGTGTTGTTTGCAAGCAAAACTTGAGTTAGTGCACTGAGAAGGAATGCTATAGTCTAGCGTAGGCATTAGGGGTGCGGGCGCAGATGCAGAGACAGGAGGCCAGCATTCCTGGGCAGGAAGTCGGGAGGGAGCAGCTGGAAGAGGGAGCTCCTCCCAGAGCCTGGCAGGACGGTTCTGGCCTGCAGCTGCAGCAATTAGAAAGGAGCACTGGGCTGGGACCAGTCAAAGGTCATTAATCACAAAGATGAGGCTTTGAGGGCTAACAGAATAGGAGGGTAAATGTGTTGGGTTGGCTGGGACAGCCTGGGAGGTGGCCTTGAAAGAGGCTTTGGCTTCTGCTACCTTAGGTTGGCCATGGAAAGGGAACTGGGAACTCTATTTTGGACCATTCCATTTTTTTGTGTCTCTGCCTCTGCCTCTGCCTCAGTCTCGGCCTCAGCTTCAGCCTCAGCTTCAGCCTCAGCTTCAGCCTCTGCCTCTCTGTCTCTGTCTCTCTGCTCCCTCCCCCCTCTCTCTGTAAGGTAATGTACATGTCCTAGTCACATTGCAAATTGCTTTTATGGTCCTGCGTATCTCTAGCTTCCTGAGAAAGTGAAACAAAACAGGAATTGGAATTAAGAGGAAAAAGCCGGAGGGCTGGAGAATACTGATGGCACTGAGGCCCTTGGCTAATATATCCAAGTGAGGAGAAAACAACACTTGGGCATCATGTGACTGCAGGAAAATGAGGTGCCTTTCCTGACCCCCATGTTCACAAAGTAGGAGAAAGTCAGGAATTCAGCTACCCCACATGCTTTTGACATTGTGAAGGTTTAATTGTATCAAGGTAGAGAGTGGAACAAAATGCCAACAGAGAGTCTGAATTACGCAAACTGCCAGCTTCCACTGCACACGCCCGCCGGGCACTCAGAAGCTGCTTCGGTGGAGAGCACCGCAGCGAGAAACACCTTCCCTCCCACCTTAATGGGAAACAAGCAGCCGAGTGCTCTAAAGAACACCCGATACAAAGTGGCTGATTGCGTTCTTTCTTATCATTAAACTTTTGCACAGTGGACACGTGACAAAGACCATATTTTAGGGAGCTCTAAATAGTTAATATTTAAATGACATATGAAGTGACTACTTATTAAATTATTAAAACAAAGAATAGTATAATACATACTCTCTTCCATAGTATTTTGGTCTGTTTTCCACCTATATTAAAAAGAAGAAAAGTATTAATAATGCATTTGAATTCAAATAAGCAAGATCAAAATGCTATTTAAATAAACACAACTGGATCCCAGTAGTAATATTCCTACACACTTCATTTTCCAAATCAGAAATCCACGGAGCTATAGAGTTAATCAACGCACTCTACTGTCTTCAGCAGGCACGATCTAGACTTGTGACACTTCTCTACTCATCAGGCTCATTTTCCACCTAAACCCAATCACCCACTACAAGAATTTTCAGGGCACACAAAGTGATACTCATTTTAATATTAAGGACAAAACAAATACTTCCAACATGAATAAAACATAAGCAGTTGTTTCAATCTTCATCTAATTGTTTTGTTACATATTTATTTCAAAAAATGAAGAGTACATTTGGATTAAAAAATGAAACAAGCTTAATTTAGCTTCATTCCAACTAAAACGGATGTTGCTTTTAAACAAACAGCTAAGAGGCTGAAATCCATTTGACATCAGAGGTACAGGATATGGAAGAGAAGACATCACTTCTTTAAAAATTCCTAAGTTTCAAAAAGATGCTTCAATCGAGGCTTTAGTCCTGGGGTTATCTTCTGGATTTTGATCATGTATATGGTAATCTACTTTCATAGTAATTTAGTTTCCTTATGCTTATGGCATTGGAATTGGTGAGAAATTAGCTGGAGTTTTTCTGGGTAGCTTTTTCTTCCCTACTCTGATTTGAGTTGGGGCTCATCAAGACGTTCATTGATAGTTCAGGCATAACAGCAGGTTTGTGTTCAGTCACTGGGGTGGGAAGGAGCTGGGCAGCGAGTCTGTCTCCTGGTCTCTGTCTACAGCCACAGCTAGGGTTCACAGCCAGGCAGGGCTCTGCGTTTTGAGGCACCAGCATTTTCCTGACCTGCCTTCATTCTCATAGGATGTGGAGTTCCAAGTGTACATAGGGTGCTGTGGGCCAGAGGAAAGCTTGGGGGGACACCCAGGCTGTTAGGGCCACGTTCACAACTCTGCCTAGAACAAGCCTCACTGGCACAAGGCTAATTGTCTAGACACTTACAAATATGTGCTCACTCTCCTGTGCATTTTACACCTGAAAGCATTCAGCCAGGAGGGGCGTTCATAATTCTTTATCTTCAAGGTTTAAAGCCTGCTGAATGTCTTTGTGAAGAAAGATTTAAATAATACCATTAACAGAAGCACGAAGTGTGCGAAAGGTACCGTATTATCTGATGTCTTTTCTCTAAATGATGTGTTCCATTACTCTACATACCAATAAGCTTTTTAATGAGTTGAGGATTTTATCATTTATATCTTTCTATTGGCTTTCAAAATTCTGTCTTTTATGATACTATTGATACACAATTTTAACATTAATATGCCTAAGAAATAATTTAAAACTAGAAAACCTAATGGAAGTACACAATAAATAATGAACTAATCTCTATTCTGAAAGACCCAGCATTCCAAAATTTGAAATTATTTTTTTCTATAGAACAATTGCTTATTCCCACTTTTTAGGGTAGTCCATAATACCAGTTTGCACAATTTGTGCATAGCTCCCAGCCATGCTCTCTTTGTCTATTCTGGTTTTTTTTTTTTTTTTTTTCTCCAAAATAGAAAGAGTAATTTGTCTAGCTTTCCAAGGAGACAATAAGGTACATGGAACCTACTGCTAACTCCTGGAGTGCAGGTTGCAGGTGGCTAATAAATGTTGAATTTAATTGACTCCTAACAAGACAAAAAATTGCCTGAAGTTCATCCATCAATCATAAAAATGTAGAGCCTACTTATTGGGTTCCTGGCTCTGTGCTCAGCCCTGTCATTGTTCATAGAATAATGGCCTTAAAGGAGTAAGAAGGACATCTATGCCAAGCTCAAGGGGCTCTGTGCTCACAATAGGAGACAAATGCATATAAGAATAAACCTAAGAGAAGCCCTAAAGCAGGACGGTCCATAGTGTAGTGCCCTGTGGCCTACCAAATGCGATCCTGCCCGGGGGAGAGCTCGACACAATTGAGCCACAAGTGTTCTATGTAGAGAAAGCCACTAGAAAATAAACCAAGAGGACTGTCATGTGGGACAGAATAGGGCCATGGATGAGGCCCTAAATGTTGCCACAAACATTGCATTTTTTTTTCTGTATTTTTAGAGAAGGGTCTACAGGGTGCTCAGGTTCTCACTAGTAGATCAGAGTCATAGTGATTCTCCTGTTTATAGGTTCCCAAGTGCTGGGATTACAGGTGCGCACCACTGCACTCAATCTCAATTGTCATCTCAGCGTGCTGGTGGGGGGGGGGCATGAGGCCGGCATGGCAGACCAAGGGACTGAACCCCGGCCCTGGTGCCTGCTTGCAGGCACTTTAATCTGTGGAGCTATTTGGCCGGCTCTGCCATAAATGTTACTGATTTATCATTTTCCATTTTTCTGAAATCATGTAACTAACTACAGAGTCCTGTCTTTTCTTTTCTTCTAAACTGGGAAACTCTACATAAGAGCAAAGGACCAAAAACATCAGGGGAGGTGGACAGAGGATCTGGTGAGATGTCTCACTACTGATGGAGGTGGCTTTGGCAGCAAGCTGATTCAACCTCTTTTCCCTTTATTGTCTCTGTTGCTCTTATAGAAAATACAGTTGGCTTGGTGATAGGAAAGAAAGAAAGAAAGAAAGAAAGAAAGAAAGAAAGAAAGAAAGAAAGAAAGAAAGAAAGAAAGAAAGAAAGAAAGAAAGAAAGAAAGACTGGCACAAAAGCCCAACCCAAACCAAACCCTTTCCTTTTTATAAACTTTTTGCTCACTGGAATCTAGACATAGTCTCTATCTCTACACTTCACTAAGCTTTAAACCAGCAGACAGCTTAATTTTTAAGTTAAATGAGCTGGAAAAATCATAAGACATCCACATTTCTTCAAGTTGGATAATACTGGACTGTGAGCTAGACAAAACCCAGGTGAGTAGGTGTCAGGGCGCCAAGGGACAAAGCACCTGCCTGGAGGGACTAGGAACCACAGTAGGACCCAGCTGCATGTTACAGAGCTCAATCCACTCCCGGTAGAGCTCTGTATCAGGGAGCCATGGATTCAGGTCCATGCATGAGATGTGGATTTGTTTTTATTACAGAAACTGTGGTACTGACTTTTAGTTTTCAATGGGATTCCCTTCAGTGAGTATGACTGAGACAGGGGACCACAGGTATATAAAGAGTAGGTCACTCAGGTAGCTTCCCCACTGAAAGTTATTAAAATCTGTCAAATTGATCATATAACAGAGGATGATTTTAGGTGGGCACATGGATTCAGGGAGGGTTAGAAAACGTAACCGGGTATTCAGGCTATTCCTGGAGCTTTCTGGTCTCTCTGAATGTCCTAGGACAGTAGCTGGGGTCTCCTTGGTGACCCTGACCCCTGTGAATAAGATTCAAGGATGTTGGCTCTGCCTCTCTACCTTGCAGAATCAGTGCTCTGACCCCAAGAAGTGAAATAAATCTTCCATTTTTAAAGAAAAATGAAAATGTAATATTTTTAGACCAACTATTAGATCCTCCAATATTTTTTTTAACCTGGCTCAGAAAGTAACAAGAGGAGAAAGCTAAGCAGAGGATCAGCTGATCAAGCACACACATGAAAAGGACTTGGGATACACGGCACATCCATGTAGAATGTGGCAGACCTTTTGAAAAATGTAGCTGAACATTTTATTCTAAATAAGCATCACCTGTAGGAGCCTACTGCCCCAGCATGCACATTACATGGCCTTGCTGATGGAGACACTACTGGAATTCCTCTTTTTAGAACGGCCTATTTTACAGCTGCATTTTCTTAAAGTATGGTTCATTTATTCAAAGTGGAAACTTCAGAATGCTGGTGAAATAACACAAGCTCTTGATCTTCACTGTGGACCACCTGAGCCAGAATTACTGAGTAGGCTGGGGTATGATGTTATTTAGTCTAGATGATGCTAAAGCACATTCTAAAGTCAAAATGACTACTTGTGTTTTTGAAAGTAGATATTATTTACACAAATAGACATATATTACTGAGCCAGTCCAGTAGATTACGTCAGTGATCAGCGTAAGAAATACATTTAAAACAAAAAGGAGGTATAATCACAAGATTTTTCACAGTGACTTCTGAGGGTATTTTAGAAGAGACATTTCCAAAATCTTCTGGGCAGTGGGAATTTGTAAATGAAAGCAAAGCTCTCCAAGATGATTGGTGGAAAGGTGTCATGCTCACGTAATATACAGCTGGACCTCCGTGTCCTCAAGTTTCTTATCTGCACACTCAACCAATTACAGATTGAGATGCTTCTAAAGAGTTCTAAGATGCAAGCCTTCAATCTGCTGCCCACCAAGTCCTCTGCTGAGTCTACATGAGGGAAGTGAGGCAAAGAGGTGGCAGGGTGTGTGTAGGTCCTGTGTGAACACTGCTCTGTTCCATGTAGGACAAATGAATACCTGAAGGTGTGGGTATCTGTGGGGGTTTTGGACCCCAGCCCTGTAGATACTGGTGTATTTAAACATGTACTGTGTTAAATCATATGCATATGTGTATTAAAAGAAGGTATTTCATGACCATGTATGCACATCTCAGATAGGATTAAGTTGCCAGCACTGTGATTGCCAAGATGGATTGGTCCTGACCAGTCTTTCCATGGTACTCCCATGTGAAGCCAAAGTAAATGGCATGGCTTCCAGCTAAGAGCCTATGTGACAGTCTATATTCATGATATGTATGTATGTATATATGCATGTATGTATGCATGCATGCATGTAGGTATATATGTATGTTTGGTACAAGGTCTTGCTATGCAGCTCAGACTTATAGTGATCCTCCTGTCTCAGCCTTCCTAGTGCTGGGATGATAGGCATACATCGACATGCCTGGTTTCAAGGGCCAGCACAGTGCACCTAGCGTTCTGGGGCCAGCTCAGTATGTAGTACCAAGGATCAAACTCGGGACTTTGAACTTTTTTTTTTTCAGTACCGAATATTGAACTCAGGACCCTGCACTTGCCAGGCAGGAACTTGTTCTACAGAGTTATCTCCCTGGCCCTGGGCCTTTGAGCTTGGCAGGCAGTGCTTAGACAGCTGAGCTATCTTCCCAGCTCCATATGCACATTCCACCAAAATCAATTTTCTAAATGGTAGTAGGGCTTCTCTTAAGTAATTTAATATTACTGTAATCAGAATTGTTACATAGAATAAGGCATGATCAAAGCTGCAGTAAATGTTTGCATTGTAAAAAAAATAGGACCGACCAAATAGCTCAGCAGATAAAATTGCCTGCAAGCAGGCACAGGTACAGGGGGGTTGTATCCTGCCCCTGGGGTGTGCTGAGATGGTAATTGAGACTGGGTGTGGTGGTGCACACGTGTAATCCCAGTTCTTTGGGGGCTGTAAATAGGCAGATCACTATGGGTCTGATCTATTAGTGAGACCCTGAACATGCTGTAGACTCTTACCTAAATACAAAAAGAAAGAAAGACAGAAAGAAAGTTATTACAGTAAAAGACACACCGACACTAATCTTCCCCAAAATGGCCCCCCTTGCTTTAAACATACCCTTTCCATCCCCCTTGCCACTTTCTGAAGCACTGCTAGACATCCCCTTTCATGGGCATCTTTATGAGATATGATTAAAAAATAAGAGCACCCTGGTGAGTGCCAGCCAGCAGAGACGCAGGCGTCTGAAGTGCTGCAGTGCCGCGAACCTTGTCCACTGGACCTGGCCTGGGCCACTTCTGGCTCTTCCCTGAAGTCAAAATCACCAGGAACGGGGAGCGGGTGATTTGTACTAATTCAGGACATCGAGGCAGTGTGATGGCACAACTAAGGACACAAAGGAAAACGAACTCCCAGAAGAGCTTCAGGGAGGGGCAAGCGCAAGGAGATAAGTGTGCCCAAAGCAACAGCATTTTCAGGGGGAATGAATGACAAAGTGTCCTTTTCCATAATAACTTTTCTTTTAAACACACACAAATACACACACTTTTCCTTTCCTTTCCTTTCCTACCCTTTTCTTTCTTTCTTTCTTTTTCCTTCCTTCCTTTCTCTCTCTCTCTCTCTCTCTCTCTCTCTCTCTCTCTCTCTCTCTCTCTTTCTTGTCTCTTGGAGACAGGGTCTTGCAATGCAATTCAGGCTGGCCTTGAGCTCACTTTGTAGCCTGGGCTAGTCTTGCACTTGCAAAGATTCTCCTGCCTCAGCATCCCAAGTACTGGTGTTACAGGTGTGCACTACCACTTCTGGAACACACTATAGTTTTAAGATATTTAAAGATCTATTACCAGGGCTAGGGTGATAGCTCAGCAGTCTAAGTGCTTGCTTGGCAAGCACAAGAACCTGGGTTTGATTGCTGGTACCGCATCTCTTGCCAGCCCTGAAACTGGGCATGGTAGCACATGCCTGTAACCCCAGTGTGGGGGAAGCTGAGACAGGAGGATCATTATATATCCAAGCTATGTAGTGAGGCCCTGCATCAAAGAAGCAAAATAAAACAAACAAATATCCATTACCCAATTGTTTAATATTTAATAATATAATGAATATGTATGTTATGTGCAATGTACAACTGAATACAAGGGGAATTTCATTATTCTTCTTTACTGAGCTTGCACTAGAATACAAATAAGCAATGAAAGCACATGGCTGAAGATTGGAAAGTTGTTCTCTAACTGCTCTGAACTGGTAGCGCCCTCAGGTGCAAGGCCTAAATAAATACTGAGGGCCAGTTCCCGGGGGGGGGAAGGTCAGGGAATTGAGCAGCATGTTTAAACTCAGGGCCGATTAGGAGAAGACTGAGAGATGAGAGAAGCCTTCCCTGGATGGTCCAGCTGCTCAAGTGCAATTTGGGAACTGGCAGCCTGCCGGGATCCCCACGGAACTTGAATCTGCATCTCAAAGGGTGTCATTTCCCAGTAGGGCTCTGAGAAACTGCTGCACACACCAGAACTTCAAGAACTGTATATAACAGGATCTTATCTGGGAAAGGCTTTTAGGCTAAAACTTGTCGTAGGTCATTATGGCAAACATTCAGACAGTGAATGCTCAGAGAGCAAAGGGTGCTTGTGCTCAATAAAACTTTGCAGAATGAGACAAAGAATATGAATGCAGAACCTTGCCTGTCGTCAGCCTAACGGCCACGTGGCCACAGGTAGGCTACCATGCTTCTTTGCCCCTCAGTGGCTTCGATTTTCAGCAATGTCAGCATTTTAACAATGTGCTGTTGTAACAGTGTGCTGTTTTCATAAGGTTCTTTGGGAAATTGGATGAGATTCTGCTTATGAAAATACTGTGAGACTTGGGGTGCTGTGGTAGTGCTGAACATTCCCTGAGTGGCTGTTCTGTGCCAGGTGCTGTCCTGAGGGTTTTGCATGGGTTATCTAGCTTATGTCATCATACAACACTGTGAGGTGAGCGGTATTATTTGATGGAGAACTACCAGATAGCTAGCTAGAGGGCAGCTAGGAAGCGAGTGGCTGGGCCTGGGTGGGGGACCCTTCAGCTCTGGCACCACTGCTTGTCCAGTAGGGAATGATCATTGTTGACGCCGTCACTGGCTGTCAGGATGCTGCGGCTTAGCTAAATGCTGAACAGTCTGAAAGCTTTCGAATTTCTCCTTGCTGGGACTGTCCACCCTAAAATCTCTTCCAAGTGACCTGAATTCCACCAATGAGTTAGTGAAACAGAATTTTTACTCAATTTGTCTAGATGTGCTGATGTTTTTAGCTCTTCCAAATATTTTCCTCTGGTTTTGAATTGCATGCATTCTCAAACTACCTGATTCACTTCCCAATTTATTCTTCTAATTTTAAGGAAAAATTCTCAGTGTTCTGCAAAGCTTGAAAGAACAGTCTGGTGACAGCTGCAAAGTGAGAGACAGGAGGTATAATCCTTAAATGAGCTTGCTCTATAGTCAGATTATCATTGCTTAGATAAACACAAGTCCTTTTATATGCAGCACAAAGACATTTAAAGAATATTGTGAGTCCTCTGTAAACAAGGTTTCCAATTATTGAAAAAAAAACCAAAGCTTTTATAATCCCTCAGCAGCTGGTATATGTTAAGTTTTTACTTAATAGAAATAATTTAAAAACCCAATTTAGCAACCTCTCACACAGGGCAGCTAGAATGCTGGAGTCTCTGAGATACAGATCAAGGGAGGAAGAAAAGGCTTTGATGGGGGATTTGTACTAGTGATATTGGGGCAATTTCATCCATGAAAAGTAAATATAGATAATTCCTTTATAATTAGAAGTCAAAGTTCTCTGTTGGAGAGAAAAAAATCCAAGTACTGAATTTATTTTGTTGTAGTCAGAGTGTACCATATACAATAAAAATGGAGACTTCTTGTTACTGCATATACCCTGGAAGTTGGAAACTTAGTTCTCTGTCCCATCTTGCAAGATGGTGGGCAAAAACCTGAGAGGTCAGACACTAAACAGAAGAAATCCATAGTCTAGAAGGCTTCTACCAGTGGTACAGGTAAAAAGGGTAAGGTAAAGACAAAGAAGTCCAAGAAAGGGCAGCCCCACTGCAGCTGAAATTTTGTCTTGGTCAGAGGAATTGGTAGATACTTCCAATCTGCTATGGATTCCAGAAAGCTTTGTACAAGAGAAAGTATACAGTTGCTAAATCAAAGGTTGGGAAGAAAAAGAAGAAGAAAGTTCTTGCTACAATCACAAAATCAGCTGGTAGAGACATGAATGGAGGTACCCAGGTGGTTGAGCTTTGAAAAATGCCTAGATACTTCCCTACTAAGATGTGCCCAAAAAGTTCTTGAGCCATGGCAAGAAACTCTTCATTTAGCATATGAGGAAACTTTGAGCTAGCATCACTCCCAGCACCATCTAGATCATCCTTCTCACCAGGCATCACAGAGGCAAGAGAGTAGTCTTCCCGAACCAGTTAGCCAGTGGCTTGCTATTTGTGACTGGGCCTCTTAGCCTTAATCATGTTCCTCTATGAAGAACACACCAGAAATTTGTCACAGCTACCTTTACAAAAATTGCTATCAGCAAAATGAAAATCCCTAAACACCTCACTGATGTTTACTTCAAGACTAAGAAGCTGTGGAAACCCAGACACCAGGAGGGTGAGATCTTTGACACTGAGAGAGATACCAGATTCTAGAGCAGGACGAGGTGGATAAAAAAGTGGTAGACTCACAGATTTCAGCAAAAATCCAAAGCTGTTCCTCAGCTCTCAGGCTACCTGAGATTCATTTTTGTTCGGACCAAAGGAACTTAACCTCATAAATCAATGTTCTAAATTTCTTACTAAGAACCTAATTAAATAACTTGCTACATTTTAAAAAATGAGCAAATATCAAACTCTGTTCTTATTGTCTAGAATCTACACCCTCATTTTTCCTAATGGCAGTACCATGATGCTTCTGGATTTAGGACAGAGCACCCAGAGGTGAATTCCTTCCTGTCTTGCTCAGAATTTGTTGTGAAAATCTACTGGTCAGTCTTTCTGTAATAAATCTTAAGAGGTCACCAATGGCTCTGTTAAGTTCTCTAAGTACACATGAGTTAGATGACTTAACAGCCTGGCTCAACAGTCTGTTAGTGCACAGGTGCCTACTAATAATTAGAGTTAGAGATAGGTGGGGCCAAAGCAGCTCCAATTCAGCTCCTCTGATTTATGCCTTCAATTTTTTTCACTCTAGGAATTTGACTTTAAAATCAAGCCAGATGGTGGTACATGCCTGTAATGCCAGAGCTCTGGTGGCTGCAAAAGAAGGGTCACATGTTTGGACACAGCCTGAGCAACTAGGGACATAGCAAGACCCTATCTCAAATAATTTAAAAAAAAAATTTTTTTAAAGCCTAGCCTGTAGATCACCTCCATTATTGCAATGCAAAGCTGCAGTACTAACTAAATAAAATCAATGAGAATAATAGAACACCTAGTGAATAAAACTTGGTCTTCAGACAAATAGTTCTCAAGTGGAAGGAAGGTGACTTAGCCCTCCAGGGGACATTTGGCGGAGGCTCAAGAGATTCGTTAGTCATGGCCAGTGGGGCTGAGGATTGCTACTGGCGTCTATTGCGTAGAGTCTGGGACACTGATAAACACCCTACAATACATAGGAGAGCCCTAGCATAAAAGTTCACCCTACCCAAAAGGTCACTGGTAAGAACATTTGTCTTAAAATAAAGGAATTTTGAATTCTTATCTATTCCCAAGAATGTCACTAAACCACTTTTTAAACCAAAAATATAAATAAATAATAAAATACTTGAAATACATAAAGTAAAATGGAGTAGAGGAAGGTAACAGGAAATATAAGCCATTTATAAAGGCACTTTAAAAAAAAAAAGAATGTACAGGCAAAACTTCCCAAGTAATAAAGACAGTAGTTCAGATGACTGTAAACGGAGCCAACTAAAATGCCAATAAGCTGAATAAAGGGATCTAGTTCCTGCTTGAAAAAAACTAAATGATGTAGGGCCCAGGAGATAGCTCAGTAGAATAATCACTTGCCTGGCAAGCGCAAGATCCTGAGTTCAAGCCAAGGTACTGAAAACAAAACAAAACAAAACAAAAAAATACCTAAATGATGTAAACTATAAAAATCATAAATAAAATGTGTAACTTATTTCTTGGAAGCAACCACCTATCTTAGTTATTTTTCTCATTGCTGACAAAAATACCAAACACCCACAAGTTAAGGAAGAAAAGTGATTTAGTCACATGTTACATGTTTCAATCCTCAGAGTATGCTGCTTTGACACTGATCTTTGGCACTACTGGGTCGGAATGGAACCTCTACCTTTTATAGCTCCTGAATTACTTACATTTAGATGTTAAAATAAGGGAAGGAGAATTAAATCCAGATGCACACACTTAAAGGCTTGTACACTGAGACTTTTGTTCCTGCCTCAGATCTTCTGATCAGACCTTGTGACTTAGGCCCAAATGTCCCTAAGGACAGATCTTTTAGATGACAGCGATTGACACCCCTCATCCTCTGGTTGCCCAAAGGCACAAAAGTGAGCACCAAACCAAGAGATGACACTGACAGAGAAGGCTATATTTATTTTCCCACAAAGAGAGGATAAATTGCCCACAGGAAGACAGAGAGGTGTACTCACAGGAAGTTGTGATACTCTCCTAATAGTTGGGCTGATGTTCCAATTGTTACAATTCCCAAACAAGTCCATTCTGGGGCCCCAAGTAGATTAATTGAAATAGGAAAATCCATTCATCACAACCATAGTTCAACTTCCTTTACTTCTCATCCTGCTGCATGGCCACACCCAGGACATTGCCCACCAGATGGTCACTGGATGGTCACATGGTCACCCGATCCTATCCTCTCTCCAACCCCATTCCAGTCTCTCTGTCTTTTCATTGCGCAAATTCCTTAACTGCTCTTGAAATGATCTCTTTCTCTCCATGTTCACCGGAATATTTATCTGCCTGGTCATGGCAATAGGCTTTTTACTACTGTCCTCATCTGTACTTTTATCATCCTCAAGTTTATCTTTTTACATTGAGGTCAGAAAAGATGAATCTTATCATATTGCTGTCTACTAAAAATTCTTCACTAGTACCACATGGATAGATGGGCAAACCTACAAAACTAACTGGGATCTTTCTAGGCCACTCTACTTAAAAATAATATTTCTTTTCCTCATCCTCCTCTTTTCTGGATTATTTTCTCCACGATGTTTATCACCATCTGGGATACATTTGTTTGCATGCTGCGATGGTCACTTTTATTTGTTAAATTGAGGTACAGATAGCTGATGAAACAGAGTGTATGTGAAAGAGGTTTTGCATAGAGAGATCAGGTTAAGCAGATAGTTTTCCCTAGTGTGGGTAGCTATCTTCCAGTCTGTCCAGGACCGAAGTAGAACAAAGAACAGAAGAAAGTGAGATTTGCTCTCCCCGTGCCTGGCTGCTTGAACTGCAGCATCTGTCTTCTCCTGCCCTTGGTGTGTGCTCCTGGTTCTCAGATCTTCAGACTCAGACTAAGATCAACACCACTGGCTCTTCATCTTTCAGGCTTCCAACCACACCGCTGGCTTTCCTTTGTATTCAAGGATAACACATTGTGAGAATTCTTAGCCTCCATAATTGCACGAGTGATTTAGACCTTATTTGAAAAAATATGTATCTATTTATTGATTCTCTTTTTCTGGAGAACACTGATGTGGGCTGAGCATTTCTAGTTTTGTGCGTTTGTTTTTTCCGGTGCTTTCTGTTCAAATGGAAACAGAACAAGGGCACAAGTACTGTGTGCGATTTAGTGTTTCATCTCTAGAGTTTGGATCTGGGCTGGCATTGAGTGCTCTATAGTGTTGGACTAGAATATGTGGTGACATCCAAGACCTCTTACCAGTGCAGACACACTACAACGCCACCACATCTTCATTCCCCTGCTCTTCAAGTGCTTGATAATGTAACTCCCTATAGTTTCTGAAATATACCCGTCATTCATAATTGTCGGCCATTCTTTGACAGGCTATGTCCTCTGCCTAGAAGCATAATACTTGTTCTTCAGTCTTGCTACACCTTTATCAGGCAAAATCTCACTGAGTTTTAAAGATGAGCTCTCAGATGTGGTCTTCTAGGAGAGACCGCTATTGGCTACCTCAAGCCAGCTCAAGTGTCCGTTCCTATTCTCCCGAGTTTTATGAAGACCTACGTTAGTGCTATGTCATTCTTGTGGGAATGAGAATGGTTAGGATTTATGAACTCTCCAGATGTGAGCTTTTTTGAGGGAAGGGCTTCTGCTTATTTTATTTCTATTGCTTAGGGCCAGATGCATGTCCTTCACCAAAAACAGGTTCATGAAAGCAAATGGCACAGCTCTACCACATTTACTATTTAGACATCATTTTAAATATTGCTTTACACATATTAATCCATCTAATCCTCATGGATACCCAATAGATAAATCCTATGGTTCATATGTGGCTATCCCCTCAAAACCTTGTATACTCGTAAGTAGAGCTTTCAGGAGGTAACTGGACCATAGGGCATGATCATCATCAGTGATGTAGCCACTGAAGACTTCGTAGCTGACTTGCTGTTAGGAAGTAGCATCCTGCCAGAAGAGGCGGAGGCATGGCCAGAGAGGGCTGACCTCTTCCTGGCTCTTCTTTACTTTCTGCTTCCTGGCACGATGCCAGGAGCCGCTTGACCTCTGCCTTGCTGCCCTGCCATGGAACCTGCTGACTACAGACTGAAACCTCTGTGCACTGTCACCCACAGTAAATATTCCTCTTCTTTAAATTGTGGGTGTCAGGTATTCTGTCCCAGCGATGACTAAGAGAGGAAGATCTACTAAACTCATTTCCAAAGACTGTATTAAGGCAGGTAGAAGCGCAGTGCAAAGGCAATCCAGACCGCCCTAGCATGCTGGCCCTCACTACCATTCTCCACTGCCTGAGGTATCTCAGTCAGATTCTTGGGGTGCCTGGAGAATCCTACTTCACATCATTATCAAAGCCTTTTTGGACTAGCTTTGGTTTCCATTCAGGGAGTTTCTTCACACCCTTGTAACCACATTTCATTTCTCCCCACTCTTCTTCAGGTGCTAAATTTACCCAGAACTGCTTCTGTTGCTCATAATATAATTCTGAGCAATATGCCCACTAGATCTCAATCTCCTGAGCCACAGCCAGGTGTATGTAAGGCTTGCTGAGGCCCACAGTTAAACAGAATCACACCAAGACTGGAGAAACCCAATTTTATGAAGCAGTTCCAAAATATTCAAAGAACAAACACCTTCCTAGAACCTTGGGATACCTTCCCAAGCGCTTGGTATGGATTCTTACTTCTCTCATGGTAGGTTTCCAAGACCACTGAAGGCTCAGCCATATGAAGGCCTCTCAAGCCTTTATCTCTCTAGTTCCCCTCACAGGGTCCCACTGTAGCCCTCCCTGCCTCACTCCACCTTCCCTGGCACTATGATGACTTCTTGGATCTATGCATCACTCCTCAAACTTGGCCTCAGACTCTCTTGTTTGGACAAGGCCATCAGGCCACCTGCTTGGCTCAGATCTGACACTTTTGGCTAGAACTCTGTCCTCAGCCTCTGACATGCACATAACATGGCCATGTCCTGCCCCCACTCAGCCAATTCCCACACAAGCCATATTGGTCAGATTGGCTGGCCTCCCAGCAGGCAGGGCAATCAAACCCAATGGGCTGGCCTGTCCATCCATCTGCACTCCCTAGAAACATGATGTCTTACAAAGAGAAATCAAAAGCAAGGATTGAATCATGTATAAGCATTTTATCTTAATATCTAACCTCATATTTCTTTTGCTTCAGCCTATGTTTCTTTCCTTTTTGGGGACTTTAGTGAAAATGAGAGTCTGTGACAATACTCTAAAGAATAGAGATCCCATTATCAAAAGCCATCTCGGTGCCACCTGATTGCCTGTTCTTCCTCAAACCAAACAATCCTTGTTCTTTTAACCTTTTCTAATAGGCCCCCCTTTCCAGTCCTTAATTCATCTTCATTATTCTCGGAACTCTGTTTAAATTCTCCACATACCTCTCAGGCTCAAAGAGCTTGAAGTATCCCATAGAATCGAATCAAATCAAGGGAAGACTAACACTGCTGCTAAATTTCTAAGGGGGAAAGGATTGAGTGAGCACATACATTTAATTCTTTTCTCCTGTTAGTAAATTCCTTCCTTCCAAGCTTAATGGTATTTGGGTTAAGTGGTACTATACGTACTTTGGACAAATCAAAGAATATCTATCATTCTTTGTCTTCTCCCAGAAGTTTTATTTTTTTCTTTCTTCTCTTAGAAATGTAAGAGTATTTTATGTCCAAACTGATGGATAAAGCTGATAACCCTGAAGAAAAAGGAGAAGTAAATGTGGAAGATAGCAGAAATGCAAGACTTGTGAAGTGTTAACTATTATTATCATTACTACTACTACTACTACTACTACTACTACTACTACTGTTATTTTTGTTGCATTAGAATTTCCTGCAATGGATTTTTAGATTTTTCTCCACTTCCAGCATTCCTCTACAGTGAAGTTTTAATACTACACCTTATGCTAGGCTGGATGTCTGCTCAGGTTCAGAGCATACATTTGGGCCTTAGACATAAAGAGTTTTTGGATTGCCTCTCTCCCATCTCTATTTCCCTTGGGGAGACAGTGGCCAGATTGAGAATTCATAGTTCACTGAGCTCTTTCTGGCCTTCAGAATGCTTTGCGTGCATTCTTCTTCCCACAGGAAGGGGGCGGCTGTATGCCTTTCCTTCCTTCTTACAGAGGACAAGCTACAGCTCGGAGTGAGTGATGCTCTGCTCTGCTAGCTCACCAGAGCCAGCAGCGACTCAGGGTTGAAACCAGTCCTTGAGCCCAGACCCAGCACACTGCCCTATATCACCGTGCTGTCAAGAAACCCAGGAGTGGGTTCTCTACTGTTCTTTTAAAGAACTTAATTGAGCCTTTCTGAAACACATGCTCTCCTCAGTATAATTTCCAGTATGGAAATAAATAGAAGGGTGAAGGTGCCTTATTCCGGTTTATCCTTGCCTCTCATCCTGCGTTTCTTGACACTTTCTGTAGGGGTGGAGCGTGGCTTGTGGACTCCAGCAGTTGTCACACGCAGGTGCTCTCCAGCCTAGCAGGGCTGGGCACCCAGGAAAATGACTGCTCTGGGGCCTCGGCACAGCCAGCCTCTGCTCAGCCGGAACAAAAAGTTTTTATTTTTATTATTTATTTGTTTTTTCAGTTTTTCTTTTTGATGTTTTAGTATGAAAGTCTTCACATGTGAGAAGTGGAAAGATCTTTATGAGAAACATACACACCATTTAAGAGTCTCTATTACTTTATGTTTGTGTTCTTTCCCTTATCACTTACCAGTGCAACCTTTCTGCAAATGTACTTTGAAGTTGCAGGATTAGCATTCTTCCCTTCAAATACTTGAGCATGAAAATCACTCGCCAGAACTCTACGTCGTGTAGACTTTTCGTAGGAAGGCAACATCAACTTTGTTTTCAAAACAGAAGGAAATGAACACAATTTGTATGCTCAGGTATTGTTATCGAATAGCAAGTCCACACGCTCCTTTAACTCTCTGCTTAGGGGACACTTCTCTTCCCAGGCTACCATTATTTGTCAAGGGACAAAGTGACAGTGAGAAAGCAGGTGAAAGAACACCTGCTTCTTGTGATTGGCTTGGTCTCTTTCACCAATTTGTATTTGCTACACATGAAAGCTAGATGGTTGCTTATCATGGCTTGAAGTAAAATTCTTCTTAAATTATAGATCTGAAATTACCTTTTGTTTACTGGCATCACATAGTATTTGGGATGTGTTAGAAATTAAAGACCAGTACTTCCAATATATAAATGCAAGGTCCAGTTTCAAGTGCTTTGCCCACATTAACTCACTCTTCCAAGTTCCTACTGGTGCACGATTAATGATCAGCAAACTTTTTCTGGCAAAGGCTCTGTGGTAAACAGTTTAGGCTTTGAGGAACACACAGTCTCTGTTTCAAGGGCTCAATTCCACCCTAGTAACAGGAAAGTAGCCAGTTACTGCAGAAAGAAATGAGCACCGTTGTGTTCTAGAAAAACTTTATTACAGAACAGTTGGTAGGCAATAGTTTGTCAATGGGTCTGCTGGTCTAGCAAAGGGGGTGATCTGGGTTTGCAAAAATTAGTTCAGCTCAAAACACAGAGCTTGCCAATGTCTCCTAGGCCTTTTTATTTAATGGTGAGTCCAGTCATCCGTGTGCATGCCTCTCCATTCACTGCACTGGGTAGAGAGGGTCATAAACTTTTAAGCTATGGCATCCTAATGCCAACTTTAAGAATCACAACGAACCTAGGCAAACAATGGTTGGTTTATGTTTTTTAACAATTGAGACTACAATCAAGTTTGATCTGCAACCTTCACTCAAAAGACATAGGTGAGAAACAATAGGAATGGTTTTTGTGAAGCCCTGGAAGCCTGAGGACCTCAACAGAGCAAAGGGATACGCAAGAAGTGTAATTACATAGTTGGTAAGAAAACAAACCAACAAACCAACAAACCACCACCACCACCACCACCACCAAAAACCCTAGGGGAGATGCAGGAACAATCCATCCCACAATGGATGTGTAATTATCTAAAAGGACACAAGGTTCTGGATGGTAACCAATATGATGTGTTGGGTGGGGCCAAGGTGACTTAATTTCCTTCTATGATAGATAAGTGAATGTCACAGGACATGTAGATAAGGAGAAGAAAAGAGATGCCATCGCTAAAGCATGGCATGCTATTCTGCCCAGCAAGACAGGGAGAGCCTGTGTATTGAAAGGTGACGTCAAGTCAGATTGTGTCTTTTGAAGGACTTGGCCAAAAGTAACTAGTTACCAGTGGCTCAGCCAGTATTGGTGTGGAAACATCAGAGGAGAGGAAGGGGTGGGCTGGGACAGGTTGACTTCTATCTGCACCTAAAATCACTTAAAATCTTGAATTGAGAAATGCTCATTAAATACACAAATGATCAGTTGGATGAAGGGTTAACACACTGGAAAACAGAAATGTAATGTAAAGGTATTCCCAACATACCAATGATGAATTTATTGTTTCTATTAATGCAAAGATCCATTAAAGTGCCAGAAAATCTAGCAAAGATGAGGATTTCTGAATAGTCACAGATGAGATAAATATTTAAGACATCCAAAAAGTTCTGGAGTTCTTAACAGCGTATACTGAATAGGAATGGATACAGCGGTATACCCTCTTAGTAGAACTGAATTGTAATAGATTTTCTAAGTGGCAGTAAAACTTAACATCAGAGGTATTAATCCAAAAAACAGGCAGAGCTGAAGGTAGGAGATCAAAATCAATTAAGGAATGACCTGAGCCTAATGCTGATTCATACTTTGTCTCTGCAATATAACAAGAGTGTGCAAAAGGCAGACACAGAAAAAAGTTGAACCATTTCTAAAGCTTTTAACATTACACATACGAGAGTACATATAGAAGAAATAAAGGAGGCTCTGAGAGGACTTGGCAGAAGAAGTCTAGCACACTTCTGGGCAACCAGCATCATTACTAGCAACAAAAGTCTTAATTCTTCTACCTTAGCATGTAAGAAGAATATCTGAAACAGAGGAGCTGAGAAGCAAGACCACCCTTTAGAATGGTGCTCCTGATACATGCAGTGTCCCTGCAGAAAATTTTAAGCACTAGTGTATAAGGTGGCATCACCTATGTTTCTGATTCAGGAGCTCTGAAGTAGGACAGAAAATGTGCATTTCCAACAAGCTCCCAGGAGACGCCCTTGATGCACTGGCTCTGGGACTCCACTTGCAGAGCCACTGGTTAGAAGTCCTGGAAATGGAACACAGTTGTTGGAATCTGGCCTTTGGCCCTCCCTTCTTGCTCATCGCATTTTCTTCCATGTGAAACACATGAGAGAGCAATCTGAGGGGTTTGCGTCAGGGAATGCACGCATTAGCCCCTCTTGGGCACAGGAAGCACACCACACAGGTGAGTGCTCACTACTAGCAAAAGACTGACTGTAAGGGAATAGGCAACAGTCTTTAGAGTACTCATACTCAAGCTAGGAACATCTGAAATCACACCACATTGCAAATTTGTCTGGTAAAAAATATAGTCAAGGTTGGAAACTGGTTCTCAGCCATTTCAGTGTTTGGTTACCCAGAGCATATTCCCCTGGGTCACATGCCTCTTTAGGGGCAAAGTGCAGCCAGTCTGTACTAGCACTGTTTCCCAGTTACGGTTTAGCGAGGTGAGCAAAGTCTTGAAGCAGGTTTCTAAAACTCCACCAGTGTGCCCAGGGCTATGTATCTACTCCTTCTCCTGACAGGTGGCCCTGGCCATCCTGAAAATCTTGCTGGACCTGACCTATGAGCACAGAGGCATTGTTCTCCTTGGTCATTGTCTTCAACTGTTTCCTGCTCCTAAAACAGAACACTACAAAGCACGTAATTTATAAACAGTAGGGACATATCCAGCTCATGGTTCTGGCTACCACAAGTCCAAGAGTAAGGACTTGTGTCAAGGGCTTTAGCACTGTGTCATAACAGGGCAGAAGGGCCAGTGAACAAGTACAAGACAGAAGAAGACACAGGGCCTGCTTTGCCCTTTGTATTAGGTAATTTATCACTTAGAATTCTTGCTTGTCAACACTAATACGCTGGACAATTAAATGTCAACATGAGTTTTGGAGAGGCAGTTGAAACCATAGGAACAGGTAAGGTTGTCTTTTCAAGTGCCAGGGCTTCCTCAACACTACTCTGTCTCTGTTTGGATGGTTCCACTCTACCCCCACCCATATCTAGAGTGACCCTGTCATCAGCTAGGGACGGTGACAAGGAGGCCTATGCTGTGAAGTATGATATTATGAGTTGCTCTCGATTTTTCTAAAACCATGACCAACATAGTGCAGTAATCCATCTCTAGGATCATACAAATAGTAGAATACATATATTCCAGGTAGATGCTAAGAAATAAAAATCACTTGGTGAGGTTAAAGAGTCTCCTTAGGAAGCTTTACCTCATATCAATCACATTCCACCAGACCAACCTTGTGCATAAATAAATAAATAAAGCATTTATTTTCAATGAATAAAAGAAGAAAAGGCAGCGGGGAGGGGGTGGAGAATGAGATGGAATAGCAGAGAACTCTTCTGAATTTACTTAACATCTGTGACTTAAGATGTACCGGGCTGCTTGGGAACGGTCTGGCCAGTCGTTAGGCTCCTTAGCATCTCTCAGTCCCTCCCTAATCTCCTTTATTTTCCTCAGTGCTCTGGAGGTCAGCATAGGCTTGGCGTGTGCGGTACCTCCTAGCCCCTCCTCCATCCTGGGTGCAGACTCTGAACTGTGCAAGAGCTGGGCCTCCAGCGCCCTGGCCCCTGCTTGGGATTCCACCTTCGGAATGTCTGTCCACACTCCAGAAGCATGCTGCTGCAAGGACTGTATCACCTCAGAAGACCTTCAGAGCATTCCCCAAAGAGCGAATTCTTGTTTTCTTTTTTGGCAGGAGGTGTAGTGGGGGAATCAAAGTACTTGTCAATGAGAAATTAAATATTTATTTTAAAAGGCACAAGATGTTTAGTTTTATCGTTAGGGGAAAAACCCTAATATGTCAAAATCTTTTGTCTAACGTGAGGTTTGCTAGAAGCGAACACTCTGCTGTAATAAGTATGAAAGCAAAGCAAGTGTGGCTTGGGACAAATTCACAGCAAGCACAAGGGCTGCCTGCATTAGCGTGGAAGATGAAAGCCGGGGTGGAAAAATGGTGAAAAAGCCCTTTATTCTTGGTTGTGTCAATATTAAGAGGATAAAAGGGGATGAGTGAGGAATCCTAGGATGAAAAGAATAGAAATATGTCTTAGCATGGAGAAACAGCCTTCTGATGACTACATACAACGCTGATGAAAGGGTAATGAGATTGATTTTCGTTTGTGGCCTAGATGATCAGTCACATGACTTAGAGATGTATCTTCCCTGGATACCTTGGATCACCAGAGTTTTCATGTTCCAACAAATGCGCTTGCTTTAAAACATTTATTTTCAATGAACAAAAGAGGAAAAGCAGTGGGTGGGGGCTGTGGAATAGAAAAAGAATTCCTCTGAGTTTACTTAAAATCTGTGATGTAAAATGTACTGAGCTAGTGAAGAATGGTTTGGCAATTCATTACCGCTTGTAAACATCTTCCAGACCTGCCCCAGTCAAAATAAATGCCTGAAGCCACAAAACTGTGAAGTCTAAGTGTGATTAATAAAAATTTAAAAGGCACTAGGAAAAAGGGAAGGCTTTTGTAGGCTTCAAATTATAGGCTTCAAAGAAGCGTTTTACAAATAGAGGTGAAAAGGATACAATGTTCCTTTATTTATTTATTTGTTTTGGTACCAGGGATGGTACTTAGGACCTTGTGCTTGCCAGGCAGACACTGAAGCTGCTGAGCTGTATCCCCAGCCTAAAGAGAATACTTCAGTACACTAAAAACTAAAAAAAATTCACAAAATCTGAAGGGATATTTGAAGTAGGTGAAACAAAGTAGTGAGGAATGGCTGCAATTTTAGATTGGACTTTCTCACCTGGGCTTTATCCTACCTCTGACAATCAAGAAGAGAGCTGATTTCTGATCACAAATGATGGAAATTTCAGTCCCACAATTTGCTTTTGCAAGAAAAAAAGATTTCTCAAATAGATTGTTTTATAGCAAGAGAGAAGAGGAATGAAGTTGCTTAAAGTGGAGAACAATGGGAAATAATAGCATGTCATTTTATTTCCCTTTTTTGGAATTGCTTTTGATAATCCCATATTCGCCACAGCAATTTCAGAAAAAGACAATGACACGAAATCCTTTACAGTCACAAAGAATTTCTGCCTCTTGAGTATATCTTTGAGGCAAATCTCTTGGAATTTGACTTTCAATTAGTCACGCAAGGAAATCTTCATAGTTTGGCCTTTTGAAGAGACCAGAAAGACACTTGAATTATTCCAGGAAAAGAAAAGAAATATTAGTCTGTATTTAAGCAAGTACCTTAATGACTGCCAAAAGTCCAACTGACTACCCTAATAACAGCATTGAGTAAATCTGATATGCTATTAGTAATAGCTTGAGGATTCTAAATTCCTTACGTCAGCGATCCTTGTCCATTTTTCCATCATTTTGCTCTATAGTTACGGATTACCCACTGTTGCCAGGCTATCCTCAATGCCAGGGCCATACCTATGATTAAAACTGATGAGTCCCTGCAGCATGACTTCTTCTGGACAGAGATACCAGCAACATCATAATAAGTTCAGAATGTACATTAGACAGTGCATTACACACAGCCACCCTTCCTGCTATGATTTCTTTTTCTGATGTTTCATTCACCCACAGTCAACCACTGTCTGAAAATATTAGTGAAAAATTATGGATACAAACAACACATAAACTCTAAATAACTTGTGTTGTAGTTTATTATATTTTATTATTACGTATTGGTGTTAATCTTGCTGTGCCTAATGTAAAAATTAAGCTTCACTATAGGCATGGATGCATGCATGCATATATGTGTATATATAAAACCTAATGCAGTACATAAAGGCTGGAAATGTGGCAGAAACCATATAACTGTCATAGAGGGGGAGGAAAGGGGGGGGTGTATGCAAGGCAGACCAGAGATGGAACTGACATTTGTTAGCGCCAGAAGCCGCTGTGGCTCCATAAATATTAATTTACAAAGATGAATCTCAAGAAGCAATGAGCTGTTATTACAGCAGTTGACCTGCCTGGCCTACACAGCACCAGAATCATCACTCTGCTGTTTTAGTCTGGCATGGAGTATCTTGGAACATATTTCTGGTGGCCAGGAGGGGATTGCTATATTACAGAGAAAATAAATAGGGTGACATGACTTGTGTGAGGGCTAGAGGTGCTAATTCTCCTGGAGCTCAAGGAGGACCACCATTACTGAGTGATACTTGATTGGCAACCTGGACATACATGACCCAGGACAAGAGTTCTAGGCAAAGGATAGTGCAAAGGCCTTGTGGTGCCAACACTGATTTGCTTGATGACTGGGAAGTGAGGGCAGCAAGGATGAAAGCTGAAAGGAGATTAAGCAGGAAATACAGACAGGATGGTGACTACAGAGAAGCCATATCATGGCAAGAAGCTTGATTTTTTTTTTTTTAAGGCATTAGGAATCTAACTCAGAAAGTTGCACTTGTTAGGCTGGTGCTGTTCCCCTAAGCTGTATATCCCTAGCCTTAGAGGTTTGATTTTATTCCGAGAATAATGGGACTTTATAGAAATAATGTGAATTATATTTAACAATAATGAATTAGGCTCCCTGTGCATGAATAGAGTTTGATTCTGTGTGTGTGTGTGTGTGTGTGTGTGTATGTGTGTGTGTGTTACTGTGGGCTGCTTGGAGGGTGTCAGGGGTGGTGGCAAGATCAGGTTGGGGCTGCCAACCTGTACAAGTCCAGGCTGGAAATGTGGCAGAAAGAATATAACTATCATGCATGGAGGTGGAAGGGACCACATGCAAGATAGGCCAGAAGTGGAACCGACATTCACTAGGATGGAAGAAACTAGGGTGAGAGTGCTAGTATGAGCCCAGGTCTGCACCAGACACCACTGGGAAGGCCTGTGAGCCATCTACCTGCCGAGGCCAAGCAGCCAGATGGAGAGAGGTCTTTGGATCCCAGGGGAGAGGTCCTAGCTAGAAAAACAAATTTGGAATTTGACATTATGTTGGATTCCTGGCAGCATATTCGAGCACACATTTGGTAATTAATAAATGCTTATGAAGTGACTGACTGATAATCGACAGAAAGGGCAAGTGAGATTTTTGCATCCTGGAAGATGTTTTGAATCTCTTGGCAAGAAGCATTCAGGATATGGCTGCAGAGTGCCAGGTGCCGCTATGGCTCAATAAATATTAATTTACAAAGAGGAATCTCAAGAAGCAACGAGCTGTTATTGCAGCACCTGACCTGCCTGGCCTGCACGGCGCCAGGACCATTGTTCAGCTGCTTGCACCTCCTGTTCCTCACACTCAGAATCTTCTCCTGGTGGCTTAACCTCTGGCCTGGACATCTTGCTTTGCTCTTCATCACTGTCACTCTGCCCTCACAACAAGGCATCCTACTGACTGTCCGCAGGGACTGGCTCCAAGCCTGTCCTTCACAGGTTTTGGAATCATGTATGTTAAATAGCTATTACGTGTGAAGCACCAAGGTAGACACCTGGCATGCGGCCACCCTGCAGCGAAGATGTTTACCCTTGGGTTTGGCTTTTGTCTGCCCGGGGGTGGCTGGCTCTAGGCCAGACAAGCGCTGGCTGAACAAGAAGTCAAGGCAAATCCAGCTCGACTGTGCGGCTGAACTCCCTGCACTGTAGGACTTGATCGCTTGTTGGATGGATTTTGCCTGCTGAATCTGTCTGTGTCCTTGTGTCACCTAGCTCTCAGGGGAGTCCATCACGAAGCCAGTGTGTGTTTTTCAATCAGTTACCCAGTCAGGTGGGCCTGAAGCTTCACCCTGGAGTGACAGCATTTCCCATCTCTGTAGGACAGGCTTCACTTGGCACTCTACTGGGGGTACTGACTATGAACTTGAGGGTCTTAGGAGAAGCCCAGGAAGATAGTTTATGTAGGAATGAGAGAGAACCAGAGGATGGAGATGCTAGAGCCACCAGGCAGGACCAAGGAAGAAGGGGTGGAGAGTATGGGCTGGGGACTGTGGGGAAAGAGAGCAGAACCATGTTAAAAGGAAGAGCTGCACTATTCCTTGCTAGTTAAGAAGAGAGATGAGTGAGAAATACAGAACCAAAAGTCACAATTCATTATTCCAACAAGAAAAGCCACAGTGACTTCATATCAATGTGTTGATCAAGCATCGACCTTGCTGGCCACATACCCTATCTTCATACTCCTATTATCATCAGGCACAAAGCTCCAGCTGGCAGGTGTGTGACAAGGAAATGAGATATTTAACAAATTGCTGCCCACAGCGGGAGCAACGATATCCTCTGCATCTAAGAGCAAAGTAGTGTCTTGATTCACAGGGGGCCAAGTGCAGGAGGCCCAGGGGACTGAGCAGGAATTAGTGACAGTTACCATCTCACCAGGGCACAATGACAATCAAACCTGGCTGGTGGCTGGCACTCCTCTGAGCTGCACCTGTTCCTCCAGCAAACTCATCCCTGTATCAGCTGGTACCTGCCTGGCTGGCGGGGCCTCGTGCTGGCTGCTGAAGACACAGAGCTGATGAAGATTCACATCAGGTTCCATGGCAGAAAGGGAACGTGAGGTTTCTAGAGGCCAGCTACCTATGGATCAAGCATCAGCCAGGCCTTCGTATCAATGAATCACATCAGTAAATGTGGCAAGGTTAAAAGCTTGGTTTAGAAGATAGACAAGAGGAAGAAAAGCTACATATGCATCATAACCTTTCAGTATAGCAGATAGTGATGGCTGGGTGGCATTAAACAGATATGTGGTGCACCCTTCATTCACCAAAAGTCTGAGAAGCTTTCTTAAATACTAGGAAGGATTTCCTTGAAGACCACCTGAATTCACCCATCTCCTCTGCTCGCAGTCCATCTGCATCAGAGCGTGACTGATGGACATGGCTGCGAGGATTCTGAAAAATAAAGAGCCAGTCTCTCTCTCTCTCTCTTCCTTCTTCCACTTCCTCTTCTTCCTCTTTTCTTCTTCTGTCCCACTCTCTCTTCTTCCTCTCTTCCCATACCCTCATGAAGGTAAGCTCTTAAATATATATTTGGTTACATGATAATTTTGTTCTCTTTTATTATAGGCACTCAAAATGCCAACAGTCAAATTCTTTGTTGCATTTCCAATGCCTCCTACACAAAAGCTGAAATAGCACTGACTCTGCCTGTATTTGCTGAACGCAAGAATGAATAAATGAATGTTTACCAATTCCTAGGGTTTGAAATGTTGGTGCTCAGTCTTGCATAGTAAATCGTGCTAATAGACTTAGGTAGAGGTCTTATATACTAATTTTACAAATGTTCCTTTCCTTGAGATATATCTAAGACTTCTACAGTGCTATGCATGGTTATATTTTATCTGAAAAACTGAATGAGATAATGAATGAGTAGAAGAATTTTGATTAATTTGATTCATAATTCTTACTGAAAAGTCTTATGTAGTACATTTCATTTATATTTGTATATTTATCCTTATTTGAATATAATTGAGTATCCAAAGAACAAGAGACTGCAGAGTTAGCAATACAAGATGCTACCGCTAAATAAATTGAAACTCATCCCAGATCTTTTCCATAATCATCTGCAATATTCCTAGGATGAAAAAGGCTAGTCTACTTTGTATAAAACAAAAGATTCTTGATGAATTTAGGCACCTTTCAAAGAAGAAAATTTGATGTGGATGTAATTTGTTGAATTATGCTGTTAGCTCTGGATAGTTACCAAGGCTTTGAAACAGATTCAAAATCAGGCCTAGAAAGCACTAAAGTTCAAGGCTGACTCTCAAGAGTGTTGGAATCCAGCCCTTCCTCCAGGGAGTGCAAATGTGCTTCTTTAAAAGCTCTCTGCTACTCTATATTTAATCAAAGTAATAATGAAATCGGCACAGGCTTGTGGGCCTTTGGTGTGAAGGATATTGGTTTGGCTATTAAAGGGGATGATCAGGATAAACATAGAAAACTCAAGCCTTATTCCTGAGTTTCAAATCTTGCTCTTATCCCAGGTGGTTAGAAAAGAAGTTGGATAAGGGAGGGTAGGGAGATATCTGTGGGTAGAGCTGGTCCGGATTGTTTATGAGCTGATATGTTTGTATGATCTCTCTAAATGTAAAAACACAGTCATTTTTCCTGTGAGGGTATTTTGTTTTGAAATGGTATGTAATATGTCAAAGCACAATTTCTGCAGCTCTATGGAAAGGAGCAGCTAAAGCTTGCTTTGTCTTGTCTCCTATTATCAACTGTACTTTTTCTCTTCTTAATTTCTTACATATTTTTTTCTTTCTCCTAATTTTACATGTGTATATCTGGTAATATGAATTATTATTTGGAAGAAAACACTATACATTACAACAAATAATTCATATTACTTTGTTAGGTCAAATTCTGTATCACTTGTAATTTTCTGTTTTAACATTATTTTGTGCTCTCTTTTAAAAAATTAAATAAAGAAAAGATCTGCTAAACATGGGTATTAAACCTGAATTCTTTTTATTCTCTCTGCTGGAAATATTTCATAACTTAAACATAATGAATGAGGTGAAGCAATAGTAGTAAAAAATCCAACCAAATGTACATTTCAGGGAGTTTCCAAGGATGTTTAATTTCTTCTACAGCAGTTAAATATGTGAGACTTATGATTCTAAATCACTTTGCAAATACCTTTAGAATAACATTAAAATCAATTTTAAAATATAGATTATTAAGATGTTAAATTCGGTGACACTGTAACAAATGTTAATAGAAATCAGTTCCCAGGAAACCTGAAATTCCCTGGACATAAACATACAGTGCTGACAAATTCATCACATTTAACAAGGTGTACTGAAAATAGCTGAGCACTGACCTCCCGAGGACAAATGATCCTCTTGGGACGAGGCGCCTCTTGCTGTAACTGATACACTGCCAAAAAAGAGAAAGAAAGAAAGAAAAGAAAAGAAACATAATTATAATTAGAGAACTGCAACATATACCAAGGTGCCTTCAAATATTCTCACCTACATTCATCTATGGAACTTGGAACTGCAAATATGAAAAACAAAGAAGATACAGGCACATTTGTTAGACTGAGTTAAGCCAGATCATTTATATGGAAATTACTCACCATGAACATAAACTGGCAAAATTGATTTTTTTCATCCTTCTAAGGCCAATTGAGTTTTGTAATTGTTACTGGCATTGTTCATTTTATGGCTTTCTTGAAAGATGAGATGCAACTAAAATTCTTTTAACTGTTTTAGAGTGGAAATTCTACTTGTCAGTACCTGAATAGCAAAATCATATAACAGGATATGTGCATTTAATTGACATAGCAGGAAGAGACATGGTGCTAGGAGTGTCACTTTCTGAAACGCTGCAGCTATGTATACACACCCTTGATTCTGTGCATGAATGAAACACCCAGACACCCCCACCCTGTCTCTCTCCAGCTCTCATTTTTTGCCATACTTATCAAGGAACACTTGCCCATCTGACTCTGTCCCATTCATTGTCCTTTTGTTTGGGCCCTTTGAAATCTTAAATAATATTATGTCTCTTCTAAGTTACTTTAATGGCCAGCTTTCAAGCTTGGACCTGGAAGGAAGTGAGTAATTATTTTTCCATGAATTTCATTTATCAGACTACTGCTTTTGATTACTTAGACAACAAGTGCTTTTTCTTCTGCTCAGTTAACACGATGTCCTCTTTCTCTCTCACACACACATGCATGCTCTTGTAGGCACGCACACACACACACACACACATGCACACACACACACACACTAGGGATGGAACCCAAGCCTCTGGATGCTAAAACAAGTGCCCTACCACTGAGCTGTGCCCGCAGGCCTGGTTATTCCTTATAGAGAGAAAAGTTACCCTATGCTGGTACCTTTGGATACTATTTCATTGAAAACAAACCATGCTCATCCTGAAGAGGGAATAATTAATTCTAGATAAAATAAATCTACTAAAAGTTAAAAAGTGGATCATATAAAGTCTTTGCAAATGCAATAAGCTCAGCACAAATTAATGCCTTATTCCTTGAGGTTAAAAAAAAAAAAAAAGAATCTCAATGGAAGAGCAGTCATATGGAAACTGATAAGAAAATGCATGTTATAATTATGGCTCCTTTAGGACTTCAACTTAACATAACTGTTTTCTTACTCATTAAGTAAAGATCATTGAGCCTTGGTACCAAGGAGAAACTATCCAACCATCTTTTAACTGCAGTGGGACACATTTGGTCAATGTAGGTCACTCACACTATTGATGATGCATGTGTCACCTAGGGACAGCAGTCCCATTGCATAAAAATAAAGCAGAATTCACCATAGACTCTTGGCTCAGAAAGGTATAAAAAAATGACAGTCCCATGAAGAGGGCCTCTATCTCCCAGTGATCTTGGAGGAAAAGTTTGAAGGTCCCAGTGAACTACTGCATGGAGAGAGGGGCTGGCTGGAGGGAAGGCGGGGCACCTCGCACAGCGAAGGCCACAGTGGCACAAGCTGTTCAGTGTGTGCCCTTGCTGCCTTGGCTCCTCAGCACATGTAGCACTGTTTTCCTTTTCTTCTCCCATGCCTAGTGCCGACTCCCCCTTCTGCCTGCCTATGGACTGTAGGACATCGCCAATACTCATCACCGAGCCTGCTCAGGTCTCCTTCTCTGTGCTCCTCCCCGGGACCTGGCTCTACCACTACCACTAAGGGTCATCTCCATGCAGAAGGGTTCCAGCTCTGCTCAGGCCCCTCTTAACACTGCAGATTTTTCCTGAGTTTCTCAATGGGAGCTCAAATGCCTCCTGCTGAAAGTCAGAGTCTTTCCCTTCCACTTGAGGTCTTTTTTCTAGCACACTAGGACATACCCACACCGCCAAGAGTGGCCAACTGAGCATCAGGCCTGTTAATCCACTTTTTCTCAGGTCTGTCACTCCTCTCCTACAGTATCGCTAACACCCTACTCCAAGCTCTGGACCCTGACTCTTTCTACCTCTTCTCTGCCTGGTGGAGGCCAGAGTGATCGCTTTAAAGGCCAATCAATCATGCCTCTCTCCTCAGAAGCTTCCATGGCTTCTTACCGCTCTTGGGTGAAAATCCAAGCCCCTACACAGTATGACACCCTACTGGTCCTGCTGCTGGTTGCTTTTCACCCATACTAGGCATCGTGCTCTCTGATCAGTCAAGGTAGCTTCATCTCATTTTCTAAATGCACAGTGCTCTGCTCAGTCCCAGAGGCTTTGTACAGGTGATCTTTTCTGGCTATGGCACCCTCATCTCCTTGCTCTCTACCTCTAGTCATGGACTTCCCATGATTATGATTTGAATTCAATATCAAGTTTTAAGCACTGCTCGCTTCGGCAGCACATATACTAAAATTGGAATGATACAGAGAAGATTAGCATGGCCCCTGCGCAAGGATGACACGCAAATTTGTGAAGCGTTCCATATTTAAAAAAAAAAAAAGTTTTAAGCAGTCCTTCTCTCTTACACCAGACTCAAAGACATTAGCTATTGTGCTTTTATAATTCCCCACACTTTGCTTTATATAACTTATCCCAGTATAAATCTGTAGTTACTGATGTCAATTCTAAAAGAAAAACCTCTTTCCACTAATGCTGTCTTTTTTTCCTCAACATTTGTTGGATCTATGGGAGTAAATACAGATAAGCCCATGGCTTTTGTTTTTAAAGAATATATATATATATATATATATATATATATATATATATATATATATCTGTGGTACAGGGTCTCATTACATAGCGGGGACTCATAGTGATCCTCTTGTCTCAGCCTCCCCAGAGTTGGGATTATAGGCTTGCACCACCATACCCAGTTTCAATGGCTTGTACAGTGCTCCTGGGTTTTGGGGGGTTGGCACAATATGTGGTACCAGGGATTGAACCTGGGTCCTTGCACTTGCCAGGCAGGTACCTAGGCCACTGAGCTATCTCCTTAGTCTATCCTATCCATTTTTTGAGTGAGATCAAGAAATTAGAACATTTTTGTGAAACAGGGCAGTGAATACGGAGACATCAAAACACCACCTATTCAAAGGTGTGGTTACCAAGGTCCATTGAAAGAGAATGGACAAATGAGCTATGATACTCTGCTAATCTTGATGCTCCACCAGTGACAGTTAAGAAATCTGTTATCACAGATGGGGAATGACATTCAGGATATTAAGACACAAGGTGGAGAGATGCATTATAGGTTGGCTTTCCATAGATACCTGGTATATAAACTTAATTAACCACTGATTAAACATATTTGGAAAAATTCTTCAGTACTGAACAATACAGTATAATAACTGCTTCCATGGTAGGCTCACTGAATTAGGTAATCTAAGTAATTTATAAATGATTTAAAGTATACAGGGAGGCTGTGAACATGTTATATGTAAATGTTGTGTCAATTTATATAAGGGACTTAAACATTTACAAATTTTGTTACTTGTAGAGATCTGGAAATCAGTTCCCTCTGTGATGCCAAGGGACAGCTGTGTACATGTGTACCTTCATGCATACACAGTGTTATGGCTTCTAGACATCACCCCAAACCCCATGCAGTTATGGGTGGGGTTCTTTCAGAGGTGGCTACATCTAGAATGTGTGACACTGGGATCAACTCATTCTTGGTGTTAGGACCAAGGACACTAGCATTAAGGGTGTGAGTGCTACCCTCCCCAAGAGGCTTGAATAAAAATACACAGGACATAGAAAATGCTATAGTTGTCGCTTGTTTGCTCTTCTACTTTCTCCCTGTCATGAACTGTTTTTTGTCATGCCTGTCTATCATCCACCCTGTCTTAGAGCCAGCAAATTGTGTACTGAAACTTCTACAAGCTGTGAGTTAAATAAAATTTTCCTCCTCTAACCTTGGGTATGGGGTATTTTACTTCAGCAATGAGAAAAGTAGCATACACACACACACACACACACACACACACACACACACACACACACACACACTGAGAGGGGGGAGGGAGGGAG